>PPHD01017087.1:3689-15230 GCA_002909625.1 Bambusicola thoracicus
CAGTTAATCAGCCTACAGTGTTTCATATTAACTTGAGATTCTGTGCTCTCCAGTTCAGAAATGAACAGAAACCATGATTACTTGCACTATGAGGCCTTAATTTAATGTCTGTTTCAACCTTTAAAGAGTACACTTAAAATTAACCATCCACTGCTAGCAGAGCTGGCGATATAACCTTTTCAGAAGGTACTGAGGAGTCCACAATGGGGGTACAGGTGTATGATGGAAGCAGCTATCAGGTGATGGAGTATAACAAAAATGCAGGGTTTCAGGAACACATGGTGTAACTACATGCAACATGGGCTGTGTGGGCTCCTTTTATGTCTGCGCAATAATTCTCCTGCTCTTCAGAGAGTAATTAAAATATTCCCTCTATCATTTTGCTTCCATGTATTTGAGTGTAACTGCTTCCACCTTTAACTTTCAAAAGTGCATCCATCCTATTGATGAATGTGTTGTTACAAGTCCCCTTCTGCCATCGGTCTGGAAGAGGGAAATATGTCTGTGCTGGAGCTGGAAATCTGTTGCGAGCTCTGGAGACCCTCTGACCAATCCTCAGGGCATTTATCAAAGCAGGGATAGTTTCACTGCTGCAGTGTGTTTTTGATCTCCATGGCTGTTACTGAATTAAACAGGTTAGTCTTGTGGAGAGTCAGTGAATAGGAATTAATTATGTAGTTTGTACCCAAGCAAAACACGAGTGAAGTTGTGGTAGTGTAGGACTGAGAGCTTGGTTTTGTTTCTCCCCTGCCTTGGCTGCAGCCCCACAGACCTACTTGACCCCATTTGGACGCTTGGAGCTGTAGGAAGGTTATGCTGCAGGGCAACATAAAGAGCATCAAGAGAGCTGATTAACTGAGTGCACTGAGTATTTTTACATAGGTAGAGAAGAATAATCCATGTCAGCAAGGAAATGAGCAAAGTCGGCAATCCCATAGAGTTTTTGTGTGTCCTGTCGGGAGGAAGATAAAAGATCAAGTCACTACTCTTAGTGGATGAGGCTAATTGCATAGCTTCTGAAATATCTTCACAGTGCATGAATTGTGGTGTCAGCCACAAATGCAATCCTGCTATTAAATCCCAGTTCTCATGTATGAAGAAGTTACAGGACTACTCTTGTTACCTTTTCCAAATGGATTTTTTTTTCAGGGAGGGGAGTGGGGCTAGAAGTCCTTCTTGGTAATTGTCATAAATTACTCCCTTGCCAGCATAAAAACTCTGGCACATAACAAAGTGAGCGCAAACTCTCCTTTATGAGGACATAAAGAAAAAGAACATGTTTTATTTGAGGGTTTTTCCCCCATCTTTTAACCCATTACTGTTAAACTGTTTTGGGGCATTTCTGGGCCGACAAATCTCTGTACATGTCTGGTGAGATATTGCAAACTCCAGAAGACTGTAGAGAAAGTTGGCTTCTTCAGACACAGAGCTACAGGAGAGAGAGAACGGTGTGTGCATCAGCAACAAGCAGTTGAATTGTTGCTTTTTGGAGGAAAGAGTAAACAGTTTATTCAGATTTCTGATGTGTTTTGTTTGTTTGCTTGTCTGTTTTGAAGAGCACAAATATGAGAGAGGATATTGGCTCAGAAAGGATTGTTTTCCTATCAACTGTTATAGAATAGACTGCATGCGTGTTTCTTCCTCATCTTCACCAATACCATGCAAAACAAGTAGTGCTAGCAGTCAGCTGGCGATGTATCTTCCCATTTTCAGGCTAACTCCTCACTTTAAATCATTGCTTTAATAAGCAGAGGGATTTTTCATAATGCTTAAAAGGAGTTAAAGCATGAAGACACTTAAAGAAATGAGATGTTAAGTCTTTAACTAATGGGATTATACAGTAGAGGCTCTTTAAAGATGGCTTGAACTAAATGATCCAGGAGCCATAAAGACCTTATTATGGGTCAACAATTTATTTGGTGGACAATAGCCCCTTTTGAAGAACTTAATCAAAATTTACATTTATGCAAAGTGCTTAATGTTATTGAAGTCCTTTAATGTAAATGTATGAGCTTTCCTGAGCCAGTTGTGTGTGCTTGTGTGTGCATCACTTTCCTATAATGCTGGATCTCTTGCATGTTTTAATAAACACAAGAAAACTCTGCATTTCCTTCTTTCAAAATAACATTTTTATCTCCTTTGTGATCCCATGAATGATATCTTCTCAGAGGTGTACTTTTGCAGGACCACGAGTGGGGTTTTGAAAGAAGTCACCAGAAATTTTCTTGATAAAGTTTATACTCCAGTATTTAAAAATGCAGTGATGTTTCTCTAAAAACAACCCAAAACTCAGCTGTGGCCTAAGGGTCACACCTATAACATTTCCCTGCAAAAGACATTTTTTGTGAAGATTTGAGCCTTTGAGAACTTGAAGTTTTATAGCAACCACACTGTATCTTTATTGGTTCTACTACTGGTCAAAGTCAGGCTGCCTTATTGGAAACCTAACAAACTACTGAAGGTATGTCAATATCTTCCTAAATATTCTGAGGTTAAATCTTATCTTCAAATTCTACACTTACTGTTAAAAGAACTTTCTCTAGTATCAAAGGCCTGATCCAAATATAAACAGGAGTTCTTGCATTTACTTACAACTACTTTAAATCATGTCCAAAATATCTTGCTGTCTAAACATAACTTTTTTGGTAGATTTCTTTCAAGTCAGCAAGGACTTTCCCAGGTTAAGGAAATCTCAGAAGAATGTCACAGATAATTTGAAGTAATTAGCTTTGGTTGCCCGTGCTTTCAAACTGAGACACATCTGTTGGTACTATGCTGCATTTTTTAGTTCAGGATGATTTGGACTTTTGTATTCCAGGTGAGGATGGGGGGGACTAGTGCAGGATATTGCCTATCCTTTGGTTCTCAAGCTCTTCAATTCCTGTATGGATCCCATATTGTACCCATGCCGTGTCACACATCCAGGGCTGTGTGAACATGAAAGTTCAGCTGCTGGGAGTTCCTCCCTCCTGGAGAACAATCAGAGGCTGCTGTATTGCCGTGGGAGCAGGAGGCACATTCTGTTTTGATGTGGTCCACAGAGATATTTCAGGACTTTGGCAGAAAGCCACTATAATCTCTGACTTCTCAGCTATTTCTGGAATTTGTCCTTTGATCAGCTTTTTGGTATATGACTTATGAGGTTAGGAAGAATGATGTGTTCTGGACTAGGAGTGGATCATATTGACAACATTTTCTTGGTGTTAATTGAGAGTACTCTCCTGCTGAGTCCAGGGGGACAGAAACTGTTTCTCTGAGGTGGGGATGGAGGTGGCAGATACAATTGCACCCAAAGACCTACAGCTGCAACTCTTACAATGTGGCTAAAATGCAGTTAGTATTTAAGGTGGAAAGTGTCTATTATCTGCCAATAGAAAGGACTTCAAAGGTAGGACAGTGAAGTTTGGTGGTGATTGGGTTAATGTTATTCTTGAGTTCACATTTCATATATCTTGCTTACAGATACGGATTTTAAATAACAAGAAAAAATACATGAATACAATACTTTCACCTGTCACTGTCTGTATACTTCAGCATAGCTTTTTTGATGCATGACATCCAAGGGACAGCTGCATAGCAGCCCATGGAGAGATGTGAGCTTTCTGCGCCTCTGTTGGCCGTGCAGCGCTTAAGATGGGGAACCTGCTCTGCTACTGATTGCTAGGAGCCAGGCAGCAATGAACAGTCTCCAGCTGGTGAGCCCCTGCTCTCTGTTAGCTCTAGGATCTTTGCACCAGTTTGTGAGCAGAGTTCCCCAAGTATCTTGCCTGAGGTCTGCAGATAGGTCTGAGCCTGTGTTAGCTGAGTCCCTGGCCAGGCTCCATCTTGGTTTTGACACGTTTTGCTAGAAATGCAGCTCTGCTGCTTGCAGGAGAAGGGGCCTGATCCAAAACTGACTGAAATCTTCAGTAGGATTTAGATTAAGCCCACAAATCCTGATTCTGCACAGATTTAAGCTTGTGCATAACTTTACATACGTGAATAGTCTCACTGAGGTCAAATGAATTAAAATAATGCATGAATAATGAATTAAAATAATGCACCTTCTTCTCTTGGCAGTATTGGGGCAATAATGAACCGAAAAGAAACAGGAATGAGAAAAATAAAACCTGACTTCTTCAGAGCTATTAAGGTGTTGTTTCAGAAACCTAGCCTTTGACAGTTATATTTACATGTACAATGCAAAGTTTAAATGAATGGAAGTGTTCAGCCATGTCATATATTTGGGTCAATAAGGGATCCCATATGGTTTCAAAGGTTTGGCTTTTCTGCTTTGCTTAGAAAAGCACCTGAAAGTATATATCCTAGAGGGATCTGGGTGTTTTTACTGTACAGAGACCTCAGGATCAAGATTGCAGGCCTTATTAAAAATGGGCCTATATTGATGAGAAAAGCAGCGTGATAGGCTTCTAGTTCAGCCTGAAATATTACAAGGGCATTCTCACTCTGTGAGGTGCCAGTTCCTCTCTGAAATAACATAGGAGAAATTAAATAAACTCTTACAGGGGGAAACTAAACCCTGTGCTAAATTAAGGTTTCATTTGACAACGTGGGGAGCTGAGGTGTGAGTGATGCGTGCTGGTGCCCGCATCGACTTTACTGCTTTCATCCTTCTTCCTCCTCCTTGCCACTGCCTTCAGCCCTGGGCTTTGTTCCCCAGGTTCCTCTCAGCTGCCTTCCTGCTCTTCACCCAAGAGGTAAAACCTAAAAGTAGGAGCCCTTCTCTGTTCCAATCCTCTGGCCCCAGTGCAGTGCTTTCTCTGGGCTCAAGGGTCACAAGCTTCCCTCTAGACGTGTAGTGCTTTTGGGGAAGATGCCTGCTAGTGTCCTGCTCAGTTTTGCCCTTCAGCATTTGGATTTGTTTTTTCAAAGCAACAGGTTGTTACTACCCAGGTAAAGAAACCCAGTGCGGAGGGGCAAGTCACTCCTGTGCGAGAGCTGAAAGAGCCTGTGGGCTAAGGGAGCCCTCAAAGTGGAGGTCAAGTGGGACATAAATTGTGAATGGGCACTAGGACAGCTCTGTACACAGGACAGATCTTAATCATGGTGCTTAACTAAGATTCCTGCATTTCAGAAGTCTGTTGTGCTTTATTCAATACTACCAAAGCATGCTTACTTAGGAAAGGCAATAGTATGCTAGGCAGCAAGACAGCATAAACATGAACCTACTGATGGCAATGCCTTCATATAAGCTTAGGTAGACCATTCTCCAGGTGCCAGGCCTGCTCTGTGTCCTACCAAAGGCAGAAATACATTTCGAAGATAATTCTTATTTTTTCTGGTTCCCAGCCCTGGAGGAGCAGGGAGACAAAGCCAGCCCTCACCTGCTGGCCCAGCTTCACCAGCCGGAAGTGGGGATGCTCTACTTGTGCTTGGTGACTTCAGGGTTGAGGAAGGAGGTAGAGCATACCATGCAAGATCTGTGATATTCCCTGTACCATGATGAGGCACTTGCTGAAAACAGGAGCACCACAAAATGGCAATCAAATGGGACAACCTGGGCCAAGCCTGAGGTTTTAGAGGCCAGAAACAACATAGTCGATGCACTGTAAGTGGAACAGCTTCCCCTTCTGTACTGCAATCCCAGTGACTCTCTGCAGTGCTGGCTCAAGAACAGTGTGATATTCAAACAACATGAACTGTAATCAAAAGAGATAAAAGAAAACATGCTTTTGGCTATAGTAGCCACCAGCTTGTGTCAAAGGTATGTCTTGGGGAAAAGCCAAAGAAAATCCATTACCTAGGATGAAGGCCATGGGGAGGCATGTAGACAAAATGCCTTGTCCCCTGTGAGTGGTGGTGAGGGAAGAAGCAGGCCATGTGCAGTTACCTGCAGGGAACGAATCATAATTCAGGTGTGCTATGGGAGAGGAGAGGTTTCTGCTACTGCTTTTGTGGAGAAAGCTGAGGATGGTTGGGAATTTCTGCTTAGAGTAGCGTTGTATAATCAGTGTGTGGGGGCAAAGCTCCAAGGGTGGGGAAGATTTTTTTTTTGCAGTACCAGTGTCTCACTGTGATCAGAGGAACACTCATCTCCTGCATTGCGTTCCTCACCATGAAAGGGAATGCATCATTCCTACTGAATGTAGAAAAAGGAGGTGCAGTGGCTTTCCTGAAGTCACAGTGTCCCTCAGCACTGGGCAGTCCCAGAGCAGCAGTGTCCTCTCAGCCAGACCAACAAAGCTGGGCAAGAGTACTGACTCCTAGTAACAGTAATTCTAATGACTATTTTGAAAACAATTTAATAGTTTATTGTATTTTATGTTTATTGTGAAGAAATAATGTCACTGTGAGAAAGTTTGACTGTATCCAATTTATCTGTTGATATTTGCAAGTGTACTCCACTCATGCACAAACACACATGTTAACTGTAGTTTCAAACCTACGGAATCAGTCCCATAAATACCTCTTAGGCACAAAAATAATTGCTATAAAAATATGGAAAATCGTTTTATTGCGTATGTGCATTTTGCTCATTCTCTGTAGAGAGACACTTTCAAACTACCAACTGCTATTAGACTTTTTAAAGGAAAATTTCCTGCCAAATGTATTTATTTAAATAGAAATTATTTGGAAGGTTGAGAAACACGAACAGCTGGTAAACTTCTCGACTATTTTCCTTTACATTTCTAATAATGAAATCAAATGGTTTTAGCACCTTAAAAATACCCCACTCAAACAGACTATGCGTAGGCAAGTTTAGAACTGTACAGAAGTCCTGGAACACAGGAGAGGTGATGGGGGGAGAAAGGAGAGATACAGGGAAATAAGGGAGAAAATAAAATAGTAAAGCGTTTAGAAGACACACAGAGAAAGTTAATGAACATAGGTCTACATAGGAAAGGGTGTTACAGCATTTCAGGGCTGTTTTGAGGAGCAGGTGGTTTCTAATAATACCAGTGATTTTGGAGGGGCTCTGGGCTGCATGCAGTGGAAAGCACAAGATAAAAAGAGGGTATGATAGGAGAGAAGAAGCTGTAGGATCAGTGGAAAGGGATACCTCTCCCTTTTTTTTCCCCCTTGATGTCTGGACAGTACAAGCCTTTCAGAAGCAGACTCTGCTGTCCTGCGCCTGAGTCAGAGTGCTGGGGGTGGGACTGGACGACAGCAGAGCTGCTCTCACTCACAGTCCCCTGAAACATCCGCCATGACCCTACTGTGTCATACAGAAGCCCAACCAAACCATCTGAGCATGGCCTTGGGGTCTGTCCTGCTGTACCATTGATGCTAGGCTTTGATACCACTGTATGTGAGGGGAAAGGCAAGCAGCTGTTGTGACTGGGGTGGCAAAATCGCTTTTGCTCCTGCAGATGAGATGTACCACGGTGGCTCTGAATGGAAACCTGAACAGGTGATTACCAGCTATCTCATGTGCCTCTCCAGGAGGCTGGTGCATGAATCAGCACAACAGAGGGGTTGTGCTGTGGCGCAGGGTGGGGGTTGGTGCTATTTTCAGGATTTGTACAGGAATAGAGCAGCTTTGGCATCTCTGTGTAGACTCTTACTGGTGGAACTACACAAACAGTGTTGCTGCTTTGTAAGCAAGTACAGTTTTCATGGCCTCAGATGTCTTCAGTTAGTGTTTTTAGATTGTTTTGGAGGCCATTTTTTTCCCTAAAGAGTCTCCCACTCAAAGGGCGATCTAATCTGGCACAAATATGTTCTACTGGATTACTTTAGTACATATACTCAATAACTAATAATAGATGCCCTAAAGAGCTGTGTAGAAGAAAAACATAGCTGAAAGCAAAGCTGAAGATGTACTTTAGTGTCCTAATTTTAAGGGACTTTAACCTTTCTGTACACATTAATGATGTATTTGAAGATGCATGCTGTGTTTTCCCATTGCTGAAATTGTGCAAAGTAGTAGGATTATAACCCTGAAGTGCTGTTACATAACTTTTGTGTCCAATTTTCCTTGGTTATGCCAGGAACATAGGAGGTTATGAGCCACCCACACCTTCAGTCACAGTCTTGAGTCCTTTCCCAGCTGGTTCTGTCTCTAAAGATTTCCCCTCCCTGCTCCCTCCCAGGGTTGGGATGTATAGTTTCCCATGCAAAGTGAAGGAGGAAGACTGGGAGGCAAGTGCAACTGGGATTGCACCAAGGCAGAGTTGCTGTGGCTCTTCCAGAGACCAGGATGCTCCTGAAGGCATTGTGTTTGGTTGTTTTTCCTTGCAGGTAGCTCTGTATTTAATTTGTATAGTTCCCAGCAAGAGCTTGATGCTCTTGTACCTTTAATAGACAGTCAGTGCAAGGGGGAATTGCTGTTTCTTTAATGAGATGAAAAATATGTGAATCTCTCTCATTTGACTGGTCATTGTAACTCCTCTACTCTGATTGGCTCTTGCTCTGCAATATTTTACACTGTTTTGCAAGTAACAAAAAAATGCAACGTCAGCTCTGTACCATTCAGCTGAAGTAGGAATAACTCCAAAATGTACATGAAAACGGAGCTGAGGAGGAGGATGGGGGGAGGAAGGGAGGGGAGACACCCCAAAAGGCAAAGCAAATGGCTGTGAAACTGCTGATAGGGAAAATGTTTTCATAAAATGGTGAGTGCTCTGAGTCACCCTTCTCCTTTGAGCCCAGCATTGCTCCCATTGAGCTGATAGGAGTTCTGGCAATACAGAGAGACAGGGCTCATCCTTTCTCTCCCATGTATGCAGTCTGATCTCCTCTCTAGTTCTTTTGCTATATTTCCAACGATCCTGGACATTCTAATTAGTGCATCTCCTGACACACACAGAAACACACACACCCTTTAGACCTTGGGAAGGTCTCTGTTTTTTCTAGGCTGTTAGAAATGCTCTCCACCCCGCTGCTGATGACCATGGCCTGCATGTTCCTGGGTTTACCAGAGCATCAGGCAGAAAAAGCAGCCCGTATTGGCTAGATAATGGGTCTTTGCGATCTCGCTAATCTTTGCCCCAACCTCTTTTTTCTGCTGCTTAGTACACACTCACTGCAAATGAGCCCAGAAAGGGGGAAAAAAAAAGAGTATGGAAGTTACCAGTTAAGGCAAGTTTATAAACAGTAAGGAAAGAAGCTATGTAAATATGTTTAGGCAATTTTCATGTTGACATTTAGTGTTTAGTACTTAAATAACTGTGTAAGCAATTTAGGAATAATGACCAGTGTGCACAACATAAATGCTTTACATCTTCAGCTTTTCTGCACTGAAAGCCCGACAAAAATACCTTTCAGAAAGGAGACAAGCAAATAGCAAAAACTGTTGGAGAGCCTTATAATTTCAGTTTAGTTACAGAAATAGAAACCAAGATTATTCTACCTGAAACAAAGCATTTCTGATAAATGCATCTGAGAGAATGCGTATCTTAAATTCAATCCTAAAAGTACCTATTCTTAAATCAAAGTCATGCTTCAAGGCCTTTGTTACTAGAATGACAAAATCTTCCCATGTGGTCTCTCTAATATTATCAGAAATGGCCCTTTTAAGTTTGACTGACAGCTCAGACCAGTGCTCCTTTGATTATGAATGAAGTAAAGTGTTTGCATAGAAAAATGGTATTTTAAAGAAGATTTCTCAGCAGTAGCACTAGTGAAATTTTCAAACACAGAGTTTACTCATTGAAAAGTGGGTTTTTGGATGAAAACATAAGAAGCCCCATTCTTTTTTATCTATTGAAACTATACTTGGCTTCAAATTGTATTTCATTTTTAAATGCTGTTAAAGATGAATGGGGCATTAGCAAATTATTTAGTTTGACACCCAAGATATGGTTTTCAGTCCTGTGTAACCTATGGGTTTTTTTTGTTTCCTTCTGGAGACCAGATTTGATGAATAAGTACTGTTTATTTGATGGAACACAAAGCAAGTCTTTACCTGACTCTCCTTGCTATATACTATGCTAAATAAATAAAATCATCTTTGTTGTGGTCAGGTGGTCACTGACTGTTGAATTCAAGTGTTTCAGAAAGTTACAGTGCTTCAGCTAAGACGTGAATATTCATCGTGTGTATTTCCCTTTTTCAAATGCAAAGCAAAACGGGTTCATCCTTTTTACACTTCTGGTAATGTCTCAAGATATCTTCACTTGGTTGTTGGCGCTTCTTTCCATAGTTTGGGTTTGAAGTAATTGAACTTCCATGTTAAGGTAACCGGTAAGCCTGGTGCTGTTGGCTCCCACTAGTGAGTGCTTGGAAAAAAGCTAACAGGTAGAATTTATTAAGGAAAAAGAACACATTTTTCTGATAGCTAAAATTAAATAATAAAACTAAATAAACTAAAAAAAAAAACCAGAAACAACTCAAAGCTCATCCCTTGTTAACATTTGTAGTCCCATGTTACGTCAAATAAAACAGCTATGAAATAAAGCAGTCAAGTACATGGTGAAGCTTCACTTGCTTTGCTATAGGCACAACTTCACTGATCAAGACTTGGGTACAGTGCAGTAGAACAGAAGAAAAAATAAAGTTGTAACACTTTATAGTAGCACTGAGAACTCCTTATAGCAGAATGAAAACAGTAACTTTATATCAGTGCTGGTAAAGGTTTAGTTAGAATGATCACTTAAAATTAAGTAATTTCTTCATAGGAGAGATGGTTTTATTGGCTGATAAACTTAATAAAAATAATAACAGTAATAAATAAAACAAATATCAACAACGTATTTAACTTCCTAGACCGTCAAAAACAAGGGGACAAATTCTAGTTGAATTCCAGTTAGTTGCAAATGTAAAAATTTCTGTGAGGCTTTTATGTGTTTTCTGTTCCTCTGGGGTGCAGCCGGCCATCAGAGGGATCTTTTTTTTTCTTTCCCAGTGCTGTCAAGGGGAAATCAGCTATCCCTGGTTAAACATTTTTGATCACTTTGTGAAGCCAATATGATTATTTCTATGAAAAATCCAATGGGGTTAGCTTGTGCAGTTATCTGGGCAGGTGGGTGTTCCTCTTGAGCATTTTACCTTGGCTCCACAGCCCATGCCCACTGAGAGGAAATGGGAAGGGTGTCAGCCCAGAGCTCCAAGGTCCAAAGCTGGCACAGGTGGGGTAGCGTTGGCAGATGAACTGGCACTTACAAACCAGACCAGCAAGGCTGCCTCTTCGTGACTTGTCGTGTGACAAAAGTTAAGGAAGCAGAAATAGAGAAAACTGTTTTTCCTCTCTCCCCAGTCTTCTTTTCTGAGAGGAGCTAAACAGAATGATTTCCTTTGATGCAGGAACGTCTTTTCCCAAGAACACTGCCTAGGCAATTGATATGCTATGCTTACTGTAGGCAGGATTGGCAATCTTGCATTGTATTAAGGGTTTTTGATGTATACTTTTGAGCAGGTACTAACTAGGGTGTGTGTATGCAGATTTTGCAACTAAAAGATAAATTTTCTCAATCCTTTTAACTTTCTACAGGTATGCAGATCGGTGAGTGGAGATTTTCAGCAACTTTGGGATCTCCTTTTTACACCTCTGCCTACCAACCAGTCTCATCAAAAATTTTTACAAACTTTAACTTTCAACCGTAAATATTTCACTATTGATCTGTTGTACCTCTAGACAGGCTGCAGATATACTACTTTAGG
>PPHD01017088.1:0-15230 GCA_002909625.1 Bambusicola thoracicus
ACTGGCCAGTTGCTGAATGCTATGTATTCTGATCCAGATACTCACTGAGATACAAATGTTCTTCTGCCACTTCTTTTACATCTATTGAAAGACTTCATGCCAGTAGCTGGAAAGTTTCATCTGCTCAGTCTTTCACGCTGCGTAGTTCATATAAGAAAAACAATAACAAGAAGGAAATCTGGCCTTGGATGTTCCAACTCTTTAGCTCTGGGACATGGAGGACCTATGGGGGCGAGGTATAGCAATTCTCCCTCAGGAAATAGACTTTGGAGTCCTTCAGTGTGTTGGTATCTGCAGCATCTCAGATGCAGTTCTTTCCAGGTTACCGGCTGTGAACTGAGGGGGCTGTGAGAGCTCAGGGAAGATGCAGGTTGGACTGTCCTGGACAAGATCACCCAGAGCTTTAGAGAGAACCTTCTGAGGTCAGTGACAGGGAAAGGGAGGGGAAGCTGAATTACTGGGGCATGTTGCTGGGCTATCAGTCAGTTGGAGCAAACCTGAAGGGAGACGCTGGAATGCAGGGAACACACCAATGATATCACAGTAGTGATAAAATTGCACACATTTGAATATTATAGAAGGTGTTGCATAAATGTCGTGCAGGAGATGCAGAAATACCTTTTTGCTTATGTGGATCTTCAGTTTGTGTTTTCAGCGACGCTGAATAACAAATGCATTTTCCTTCTGCCCTGAAAAATGAGTCTGTATGCAGCGAGGAGCAGAATCTCCCCATATCTACCAGCAAACCCAGGATCAGTACAGCTGCATGGCCTGACTGCTGCACGGAGGGGACCTGTGCTGCTCCAGCATTTACAGATGGCAGATCTTGCCAGGTGCAAGGTGAGTTTCTGGGCTTGAACAGCACTGAAACACGGAAAACAGAAAGGGCAGAAGGGAGCACTGAAAGGGGAGCTGTCTCCTGGGTCAACATGCCTTTATTTTCACCATTCCTACTCTAAAGTTGTGTAATGTTTAACTGAAAAGTATAACTATAGCAATATTTAACTGAAAGCAAACTGCCACGTACTTCGCTGAGCTGCAGGGTGTTTGCTCTCTGGGCTCAGGTTTTTGCTTTGCCATGCTCGGTTTTTTCAGGCTGAACTCAAGCTGACATCAGTGTGCAAGAGGAGAACTGGAGTGTCTGGGAATGAAAAGGTTTAACAAACACTTCTTCAGGCTCTTTTAAGAAGGATTTCCTTATTTACTCGGGAAGGATGTTCAGAAAGATCCCTGATCATAAACAGCTAATTCCTAAATTCTTAAGGTAGAGAACAAAGTATTTTTAACAATCAGTTTCAGAGCTGTGTGTTTGCTGTATGCAGCCCAGAGCTTCGTTTTGAATAACTCGCAATACTTGTTTTTTCTCATTAGCTGAGATGGGAGTTAACACACAAACAAACTACAGAGACCTCTCAGCAAGCAAAACATTCCCAACTTGTATTCAACTTTGTCCGGCCACTACTCTTATTTGTCTGAATGTCAGCGTTATCAGCAGATTAACGACTATTCTGGTCACTCAGAGCTGCCAGGTGACTTATTAACAGAAGGTTTATTCAGGTAATGCAAATAAAGCACATTTGAAAACAAAACATAGTATGTCAACAGTTAGAAAGAGCCTTCACAAAGGTGCTTTGAGTCTTGTTGAAGACTCGTATGTCTTCGCAGATCTGAGGGCACAGTGTTTAGGGATCCACACCATTTCAGATGGTGTTTCCAAGTGGATGTGTAGAGTCGTTGGTTTTCGTTTAGCTGGAAATCAGCATGGGCAGGATTTCTGAGCTGGGGAGGATGAGTGGATCATTCCACAGGAGGGAGAAGCTGCAGGAGGTAATGCATAGGGTGTGTGCAAGGGTCTTGCAGCGGGTAGAGTAGGGAGGCCTTGAAAATCCCCACTGCCCCCACCTCTGCAGGGGAGCCAGGAAGCCTTGTAAGCTCCTCCTTGTAACCCCCTTGGAGTTGTTTCTTTTACCATGGTTCCTTTGGAGCTGGGGCAGAGCAGTGCCTGGCCATCCCCTCCCACGCTGTGCTGGAGCTGACCGGGAGAACTGGGGCCACAGTGCAAAGGTAGATCACAGAAGAAGGTTAAAAAAAAGCACTTATAAAAAAGTTTGTACTGACTGTTTTCTGGAAGCTGTTTCTCAGCAGGGACACCAGACTGGTGGGGCTCAGCTGAGGGGATGACAAACTGCACAGCGCAGCAAAACAGGGGAGGAGACACTTAAAACAGTTTTGCTACACATGGACATGATCTTGTGATGACTCAGTTGACTTCTAATTTTTCTAGTTGATGAAGGATTTTAGACTGCATGGGGAAAACTTTAGTGGTGGAGGAGGAAAACTGGCAGTGCAGCAAAGGCGTGTCCTGGAGCTTCAACCGTCAATTCAGATATCTCTTGAAGGAATCCAGGCTTGCCTGCAGAATGTTTCACAATAGTAAAACCATTTCAAAGCTTTTTCCAGATAAGAATTGAAAACCTGTGTTGGGAGATTCTGTAGGTGAGATTGCCATGAAGAGGGCTGCAGAGGGGGTTTGGGTCCTTTTAAAGATACATGGACACACAGAGATGGATCTGGAGAAGCACAGCTCGAAGTTGACGTTGGCAAGAGCTGACAAGGCCCAGAGATGTGCTGGTGTAAGGCCTTGGTGGGGCTCAGCTCAGCAGTGAGGAGGCTGCAAATGGGTGAAGCCATGGCAAAGCGTGCAGCGCTCGGCCCTGTGCTGTTGCTGTTTGCTTTGGATCAGCTCTGGGGCTGCCAGCAAACTGGGGCCACTGCAGTTCATTAAGCCAGCCAAGAGCTGGGAAGTTACCTTGTAGGCTAGCAAGGATACACTGACTTGGGGAAGAGCTCAAGGAGAGGAGGGGAACCTGTGCTTTCATGCTGCTCAAACAGATTGGGTGGAAGATCTGCTTAATGCTTATCCATAATGAAACTAATTTTGGAAGATAACGTCTATTTATGAGAAATAGCTGCTAATTAAGAGAGCATCTCATGGGGATTTTTTGATTTCAGTTTTGCTTTTGTGTTCTTTGTTATGAGCAGTTGCCATTTTAGCAGTGCTTCTTGGCAAAGGAAATGCTAAATACAAACTTGAGTTACACCCATGCTTTGTTTCAGCAGCCTCTTCCAGCCAGGCACTGGGCAGTGCAGTGGCGCCCTTTGGGAAGGTCTCTGCAGTCTTCTTCAATTCCCGTGGCTGGTTTATGATGTGGTGGCACAAAGAGCTTATGTGATGTATTTAGGGGGCAAAGTGGTACAGGGCTGCATGAGGAGCATTCATCCAAGGCTGTGGCCTGAGCTCCCCTTTCATGAAAGAAGGGCTGGGGTCTTTCACGTGCTCCCTTCCACCACAGCTTAACAACCAACACTTTAGCGCCATATCGAAACCGCACTGATGTGCCCCTCTGAATAAAGGACATTTGCCTTATTTAGGGAAATACAGCCCCCTCTTCCCCATAACACATTCTGGAGAGAAAGGAGGAAAGTGGAGCTGGGTAAGTGCACCTGGTGGCTGAAGTGTGGATACTAAGAGCAGACTGTGAACTTTAAATTGCTCTTTTGACACAAGAGCTTAGCTCTTAAACTAGGAAACAGAGCCTTTGTACTCACTGTTATCAGCAAGTTCACTGTTTTCACTATTACAACTGAAATAGGAGAACTGGGCGTGTAATTACGTTAATTTGAACAGCAAGGCAACTGTATAGCACAATATGCCTGCCAGCTGCTTCTGCTAGCTGCTGATGGCTCTACATGCGTTATTTAAATTACAGGATAGCGGAGGACAATGAGTTGCTCTTACAGATCTAGATATGAGGGTTATCAGGGTTCTTCCACTGGGATTGCCCAAGAGGAGAGATCATGCCTGGCACCCTTGCTGGCAGCTGAGGCCCCCATTGTGCTCTGCAGGTTTGCACACAACTGTCTTTTCTTCACCGTGCCTTTTTAAGACTCAATTACCACTGCTGACAAGGAGGGGGCTCTAATTTTGAATCAGTCAAAACTGATAAACCACCCAAAAGTAATGGACGTGCATTTTGAGCACCCCTTATTGCAGCCTGCCTACAGAACCTTCTTTCAAGCAGCACTTTCCTCATCTCTCAAGATATCCAGAGAGTAGAAGTTAGAAATGTTTTATAAGTATTGCTCACATATCCTGTTTTTTTCCAGGCGTATCCTCTTTCCTCACTCAGAGATTTTCTCCAGGGTCATCTGAGGCTGTGATAACGTGCGGAGCATCCCTCAGCAGCCTGCCGAGCCTGCAGAGGTCTCAGATTTACACCACGTCCACCTTCAGCAGCAGTCAGGTTACTTGGGATTTGCACACGTTTTCCTCAAAACTGAGGTATACAGGTTTGGCAAATCAAATGGATCCTGCATATATGCCTTCAGTGTATGCATGCATATATTGTACAAGGGCTTATATTCCCAGCTTGAACATTGTGAAAAGAAAAATGATGTTTCTGACTTGTAATCTTTTTTTTTGTGTGTGTGTGTGCTTATCTTGTTATATGCATAACACGCACCTATTCCAAATAAATAGTATGTGTTTTATTCTCAAGGGAGCACAATAGCTGGGCAGGGACAGCAGATTGCAGATAACGTGCTTATAACCAATTAGCAGGACAATGCAGTCCTTTGAAGTTTTCTGCAAAGTGTTTAGTGTATGAACGTGCACAGAGAGTAGGGCAGGAGCTGAGATATGAAGCTGGAGGGAAACCATGGCAGTGGGAGATATAAACTGGCAAGTGAGGAAGTTTTTGCTAAGAGGAAAAAGCAGATGAGAGCACATTGTTAAAAAAAATCCCTTTTCAAGCATGGCTTCCTGCCTGGAGATTTGGCTTTGTGCTTGTTTTGAGAGAACTGTGTCAACTCCCAGTGCAGTTCCTGAGCAAAATGAGTTTCCATCTGTTGGGGCTCAGAGGAATCCCTTGCTCTCCACCAAATGAGTGTCTCTTTGCCTGCCGCGGAATTGAGGCTCCTTACAGAGCAGGACCGAGGTAGGTAGGAGCCCTGATGTAAGTCCTGATGTAGATTAGCAGTGCTCTACCTCCACTGAAGTGTGAGTGCGACTGGGCCTGTCCCTTCCCTCCTTAGGCCTGTCCTATGGGTTGGCATTCTCGAGCCCTACAGCTCCTGTCACCGCTCATGATGGAATGCATGGAAAGAGAAGAAATCAGTCTAATGGATATTTGATCTTGCTGTTGTTTCTTTAGACATCAAACTGTATCCAGCTGATGGAGGTGTGTGCTGTGGGGACAGACCTGCAATCCCAGTGCTCCAGAGTGCTCCCTGGGCTCCTCTCTGGCTGGTTTTTCTCTGACTTCAGCCACACCATTCAGCCTTCCTACCACAACGTGTCTCTGTCTTCCAGAGGACCACCAGGAGGAAGAAATCTCAGCACCCATTTCCCCCTTAATATGCTTTGCAATACCCATGATGATATTCATCCCTGTTGGACTACTGCTGTAGCTGAACCAGCTGTCTGTCTTGCACATAAGACATCTGGTATTGAAGTTCCGTAACAAAGACAATACGTTTCAGATAAAGGCAGCTCGGTGTTCGGTGAGCATGCAGCTCTCCAAAATTGCCATCAGGTTACTTTGCTGGTGCAGAGACCTGATGTATGTTCAGTGTGGGCTGGCACTGACCTGTAGACAATGAAGCCTTTGCAACATCTATTGCACTCACCTTTATCTTTTTCTCACATTCACGCAGATGGAAAGCACCGTGTCCAAGCTGGCTTCCAAAATTTCTCCCTAATTTCTGCTCTCTGATGGGGTCTCAGCAGTTACTGCAGAGTGTGAGACCTGTGAAGGTAAGAGGGAAGAAGCAGGGTTGAAGTTCCAGGTGACCTGGATTGAGATGTGTTTTCTGGACAGAAAGGTCTAATGCAAGAAAGCATTATCTCAAAACAAAGGCCTTAGGTTGTGTTCTGCTTAACACACTGTATTAATCCAACAGGGTCACCGATTTTGTGTAGCTGCAGAAGTATCAGTGCTTTATCCCGATGCAGACAGCATCAGTTCAAGGTCAGCTGGTGGTCAGCATTGTGCTTCGCTGGGCCGGCAGCACAGCTGAATGTTTCCAGGAAATGAACATTTGTGTGCCCCGAGGAGCATTTTTAAGGTATGCGTTATCTGTTTGTGAAATCCACTTTTCCAAAAGCAAAATATTTATGTCTGAAGATTTTATTCCCAGCCATGGCGATGCACTTCTCTGCAACACTGCTCCGTGTTGAGAGTGCTCTGAGTGGAGGGAACACAGCTTGGTGCTTGGGCTGTGCTCCTGGCAGCTGTAAAAACCGAGTCATAACTTGCACACCAAGTGTTGTGAAATCCCTGATGCTGGATAAACATGGAACAGCTGGATTTCATCCCTTACAACACCACTTTTTGACTGTAAAGCAGCGCTCATGGTAACGCTAATCTGAATTGAAGATTGTAAGTTAAATGTACGGGGGAGCAAAGATGTCTGCGCACTGGAGGCATCAGCAGGCACATGCACAAAGACCCCACTTCATCAACAACCCCTGCAGAGCCACAGAAGCGAGGCAGAGGCATGCTTTGTGCTCAGAGACACACTCAGCTAAAGGGATTGCCTTCGGGCTGGTGAGAAACATCACACCTTTTGGGAGCTGGTGGAGGGAGAGGGCTGTTGGAGGAGCACTGTCACTGCAGAGCACACCTGTATGCTGACACAGAGCAGAATGAATGACCTGTTGATGCCAACAGCAGGCTGCTGCGTTGGTCCCAGCTGCTCACTCCCACTGTTTCCCTTGAAGTCCCTGTCCTTGCCCTGTGCCAGCTCTATGCACACATGGAACAAATAATCCATCTGGGGCTTTTCTCCCTGCCTGGAATTTCCACAAAAGTTTGGTTGTTACAGCTGATGATTTGGGGGGTTGAAATGTGTGCAAGTATCTTTGGGACGGCGGATTGGATTCGATCCTGCCCTAATTCCTGTTAATACCCAAATTCACATGAAGTGCAGCAGGAACAAGCTTGTTTTATGGCGGACAGCCTGGAAACACTGTACTGAACAGTGTGGCTTTCCAAAACTGGATGTGACTGACAACACCGCTGTAGTGTTTTGTTAGGCTGGAAGGCCAAATAGTCTGTGGAGAAGCCAAATACAGACATGTTTTCTTTATAGTCAGCAAAAAATGCTTAAAAACCTGCTGAACAGCTGCCAGGCTTTGGGAACTCTGAATGCAATGCACACACAATGGGGTCAACTGTCTACCAGCATTAAAGGTGAAACTCTCTCTGAATTAACAGAAATATTTGAGATAATGCCAGCAGAGAAGGTGACGGGCTGTATTGCAGCTGCTGCGCAGAGCCCTGGGGAATCAGGCTTTCCCAAAGAAAGCCTGGAAGCTCTGCAGCATTGATAAATACCTGGTTACTTTGTCTTCATGCACAGGACTCAGGCAGATGAGCACATTGCTCTGTCTCCATGAACACGAGCAGTTTCAAAGGTATTTCCTCTGGTTATAAGTGCAGATGTAGTAGGAGGGGAAACAAACCACCTAGGCTCAAGGAAAAATACGTATCTTTTTGTTTATTTCACCTTGCAGCTTGCATGGATTTAGGAACAAAGCCGTGGCAATGCATTTGTATGTTTAAACCCATGGAGATAATCTTAACCACAGAGATTTAATACTCCAAATCGTTATCTTGCAGTTTGTGTGCACACAGTGCTGTGCAGCACCAGTGGAAACTGTGTGACGGTTCCCTTCTGCAGGAGATGCAGGGCTGCTGTCCTAAGAAAACAGCTGAGTGCAGATGAGCAAATTGCTGCTGCCGTTGGATTTGTAGGAAGGCCTTTGGTTCAAAAACCCTACACCAATTTCACCTCTAATCGAGGCAGGAGCTGCCTTAATGCAAATTCCCCAGCAATTTCTGACAGATGTTGGGAATAGAAAAGTACACCCATGAAGATGGCTCTGCCCAATCCCTATTCCTCCTCCATCTGCCTGCGATGAACTTTCTCAATCTGGTGTGAGATGCTGATGTGGAAGGGGATACTGTGGCTTCAGTCCCTCTTGACATTCGGGATGCACCTCCCAAGCCTGTTTTTCCGTCCTGCTGTGTGAAATTAATTTTGGCAAAATCTTGAGAGAATTGAACTGCAACAGAGTGATCTCCATGCTCAGTTCATGTTTGCTGCCTGCCTGATTTATGTTGAAAAGGGGCACTTGGGCACGCCAATTATCCTGTCTTTTATTTGCCTTGTGCATCGAGCCTTTGGCTACTAGAATTAAACTGGAAAATGCAATTATAAGCATTAGCTGTAGCAAACATACCGCAAAATATCATTATATGCCTGACAATGTTCTCCTTCATATTGTTAATCCCCCCAGATCTACCTGTGCTATTAGATTTCATATATGGATTTTATTTTTCTCAACAGACTAAATTAATTGGGATGAACGAGTTGTGCACCTAATTGTGTAAGGAGAGAAAAGGAAGATGTCACCGTACTGCAAAACCTCTGGGTAAACAGTCTCAGCTGGAGTTGGAGAGCAAGCATTATTCAAGGTTCAAAATGTCTGTGGGTCCCTAGATGTTATCTGATGTTGGAGCCCAATATTATACTTGTCTTGGCTCACCTTGGAAGTTACTGTGTATGAAGGAGGTCTTCGGGTGAGACGAGAAGTGCTCGGGGTGAGGCAGTGAGGGAGGCTGGCAGTGCATGGCAGGGCTGAATGCTGGGGCCCATCTGCTCCCTTCCCCACATCCTCCCAGGTGAAGTTCAGCAGATCTGAGCAGATCCACCCTACCACACATGCAGGTACCTGTGTGGGGAGCGTGTGCTTGTGAGACACACTGCTGTTGTCCTTCAAGGAGCAAACTTAGACGGAGGACAAACTCCCCTTGTTCTTCATTCCCAGGATAAAATAGACAATCAAAAAAAAGCAAAGTTCTGACTCAGCGTGCAGTTACAGTAAGTTGAAAAGCCAGGAATGCACCACTGTTGGACACAGCTGCCAAATTCCTGTGGTTATTGCCCTGTAATACAGTCTGAGCAGAAAAACAATAAGGATACAATAGGCTGAGATGGTACTAACCCTGCAAAGTCTGCAAGGTCAGGTTACTGGCTTTGCCAGCGAGGATCCAAGCATGCCTGACTCTCATACCACTAAGCTGCATGGCCTTCCTTATGGTGAGAACATACATGAGTCATGGACAGTTGCATGCAAAACACCTTTGAAGGACATCTCTTGATCTCTGGTAGAAACACTGTTGCAGGAGAGAGATGCTGCTTCCTTACTGCAAAGACCTGACACAAGTCCTGCTTGCATTAAGTTTAAACCTTCTCTTTAGCTGTGCAAGGAGGAGATCCACAGAAAACAGATGTCTAAGGCATGAGGAGGTACACGTGGAAGAGAGAAGAACAAAGGGGAATCTAGACAGCCCAGCTCAGTGGTGACATGCTGTGCCTCGTGTGGTGGCAAACAGGAAGGATGGCATCTCTGCAGCAGTAAAACAGATTGAGCTGGAAAAAAGAGGCAACTTTTTGGCTAGCTGGAGTGTGCCAGGAGTGGTGGTATCTGACTGCACGCTGTTGGATTGCGACATCTCACCTGTTTCTGTTAGTCCTGGTGGGAAGGAAGTGTAATGGGTTAGATAAGCCAGGCGACTTTGTCCTGCTGGACTCATTTCACTTAATGATTATTGCTCAAGGTAGACGAGAGCAGAACAGAAAGGAAACTTTCTTCACCCAGGGGAAACAAAACTTACCTGAACTGATACAGTTACCCAAGGTTTCTTTGCCATTACCCTGCAGTAGGGATGCGGCTCCAGGAGGGCTCGGCCGCATGGCTGGCTGTGTGTGTGTGTGTGTGTGCGCAGGGGCTGCAGTCAGCTCCCCATGCCTGGCCACCAGCCTCGTGTCAGCTGGGAAGTGTTTCTGCTTCACTGAGGGCTCGTCTCTTTATGAGCATTTCAGGGAAACAAGCCTAGTGATAGGGCTGAGCAGATAAGCTCAGATAAACAACAACAGCCCTGTTTTCTTCTGAGTTTTCCTGAATGTTTTATTGATCTCTGGGAAAGCACCAGGTCGGAATGCATTGAACATACCTGCCTGCGCTGCAGTTTGCCTGATGGGAAGTGTTATGGTAAAATCCCAGTCTGGTTTTATTGTTCCAAGTACTGCTCGCCTTGTGCTGGTGCCAGGGGCTCCTTCACACGCAGATTGGATGAGGTAATTATCCATGTGCAGGCAGAAGCCTGCCTGAGTTCCTTGTGTTCCTACTGCTCCCTCACAGCGACAAAGCTGAGGAGACCCCAGACCCCCACATACCCCATGGTTGGGGACAGCTGGCTGCTCGGGTCTGGGGATTCCCATCAGCTGCAGATCCACAGCTCTTAAAGAGAACAGGCTTTCTCGTGGCTGCAGCAGGCTGTAGCTGAGGTCTCAGTGTGCTGATACCTTGGTCACCTAATTTCTTCCTTAACAATTAGTGAAGTCTCTCCAGCTGCTGTGAGGAGTAGGGTACTTTCAGAGGGCTTCCAATGCTGCCAAGCTTGGAGCACTTTCAGTGTTGTGAACAGTCCAGGAGAAAAACAGCAGGAACCAGGAACCTGGCAGCTGATGAATGTGCATTTATGCACTCAAACCTTGCTCGAGCAAACTGCTGACACTGAGATGAGCTGCCCTGCACAGGGCCGGGCCCGGGTGGGCACAAGCAGAGGAGTGCAAGAACTGCTCCCGAACCAGCCTCAGCTTGCAGATCCAGTGGAGAGCAAGCCAACACCCTCACAGCTCTGCTTCAGAGCTCATGGAGTCTTGGCACTTGTACAAACGCTGCTGAGAAACTAACAGAGATACTGAGAGGTGGAATTCCCCTCTCCAGCCTGTGGTAAACATCCTCAGCTCCCCTTTGTGCCAGGCACCGTGCTGCGGGTGGGAGAGCTCAGCACAGCTCGCTCCCACTCTTGCTTCTGGTGTTGATATTTAAACCTTCTCCTGCAGTGACAGTCCCCTGGATCCCTAGACCGACAGCAGTGCTGCTCACAGAAGCGGTTAGGCATTAACAGGAAAAGCACCTTCTGCCTTAACTTGTTTTTCAGGTGGAAAACAGAAATTTGGTTACAAATCCTGGTACTGATATTAACTTCTAATGATTTCTGTGTCCTGACTTGCTTTGGAGGCCGGCTGGTTTTGCTTCCAGCTCTGCATACTGAGTCACGTGGAGTCAGGCTGAGGCGGACATCTGCAAGTAGAGTGACAGATTGGAGCTGAGTTAACCAGGCTGCCCTTCACTGGTTACAGAGAGAGTAAACAAGCCTGTTGAGGAAGTGTTAGGAGGAAGAGCATGCAGCTGAGTTTGCTTTGGTGGGTTAACATGCAAATAGCAGGTTCCCTGCTCTTCACAGCTCAGGTGATACTGTGCTGAGCAGGCAGAAGAGAGCAGAGTGGTCTGTGCTGAGGATAAAGATGTATTTCAGAGCGACACCAAGAAGTAAGTTACAATTACAATGTACGTTCGGAAGGCCCCAGAAGCTGGGATGGGCAGCTGATATAAGTACGAACTTGCATCTGCCTCAAGGTGACAAGTCTTTTAGTTCTTGCTCAAACTCAGAAACTCCCTTGGAAATGCAATCAGGTGAGAAGTTTACCAGCCCAAAAAATCAGGCTGATGGCTCTCGCTCTAATAGGTTGGCTGAAGCTAAATTCATGCCAACAGCCTCACCTTATTTGGAGTGAAAGGAGTATTATAAGCCAAGAGTCAGTCTATAATCCTTAAGGAAGCGGTCCTAGATTTGTTACTGCTACAGCACATATAGTGTATGTATGTATATACTTATAATAAGTGGTTCCTTAGTGGATGCTTAAAGATAGATGTTATCTGGAAGCCTCTGTTTCACCAGTGGCCATGTTGCTTGGGGTGAGCCATGTGATTGCACAACCACATTCACCTCTGTAGCTCTTCACTGACTTACAGTGCTCTGCTGTGGAGTTGGTGGAGTTGGACTACACCCAGTGGAGATGGGTCTGTGCCCACAGAGGGTCTTTCTGTACGGGACGGCCTGTCTGTCTGCTAGCCAATGGGGGTTGGCTGCTAAATCCACAGTGTGCTCTCTAATTAATCTTTTTAGCACAGGTTTTTGTTTTATTTATTTATTTGGAGGGATGTAGTCAGACCCTGCAAGTAGGTACTGACTGTGTGTTTTACAATCCACAGCGTGTTCACGTGGCGGGGATGGAGGTGCTGGAGCAGATGATGTGATAGCTCTTAATGCAACGCAGAGCGTGTGCATGTGGCTGGATGGTGGAAAGCACAAGAGGTAACTCAATCAATGGCTAAAACAACCCCCAGCCCCTCTGCTGACAACGCCAGGTGATGCTGGCTGCCACGGGCTGCTTTGGTAGTGGGACTCTTGGAAGGGCCCTTGTATTGCAGTCAGCTGCCTCACGCAGCAGGGAAAAGCAGAAATAACTTCCCTAGGTTACCCTTGGGAGCTGAAATGCAGCCACTTCTAGGGCCACTCACCTCTCTCTGTAGATTTGGGAGACACTGCTATGTCTTCGTTCCATGCATCCATCTTATATCATTGCATGTGAAGGCAATCAAGGCCCTGAAAATGCAGTGCTATACAGCCAGGCAGCTCCATCCTGGGAGCAGTGAGGCAGCCTCCTCTTGGCGCACCCACCCTTTTGGTTCTGCAGGATCAGAACATGCACAGACAGCAAACATGAGAGCCAGCCGGCTGCACACAGCCCAGATGGCTTACAACTCTGAACCAATAGGAACGGGAGTTGAAAAAATCCTCATGGTCTGCCAAGGTCTGAAAGAAAATCAGACTCCGGTGGAAGAATGGCACCGGTTTGGTTCTGTTTTATGCAAGAAATCTCAGAGCAAGCTCAGGTTAGCATGAAGTGAGCACTTCATCCGTGTGTAAATCCGTGGCTCAGAGCCTGGGCAGCCATAAGCCTTGGTGCAGTTTCTGCTGTGATGCATAATTTCTCCTGTTTTCAAAACACACTGCACGTTTCCACGTGAGTCTTCGCTTTAAGCGCTCCCTCTGCTGGCTGTCGTGTGAATGCTTGTGTGCTAATCCAACGCCACAGGCTGCACTTCAACCGCAAAGAAGTTCCTGGGTTAATAGCAAAAAATCTTTTCCTTTATTTCTCTGCCACGCTCTGAATCCTGCAGCTCAGCTGCACCGCACATACACAGTGCTTGTGGGACGGACCATTTTCTATTTACACCAATTATTACTGATGGCTTAAAGCTGTCATTACAAAGCGTGTTGCCCCCTTAAGGAGCCCTGCCTCTCCTGCATCCCTAGGCTGCCTTATTATAAAGGACAGCAGTTAATATTATCATCCCTCCCTTAACAAATGAAGGTCGTGATGGAAATATTTAGTGTCGGCTTGTTTACATGCAGCCAGGAAAAAGTAATAATACTAACAAGTTTTCATAAGAGCAGTTTTAAAGGGGAGACTGCAGCATTTCTATTTGCTTTTTCTTTTACCTCTCTTCTTGTTGAATAAACGCTTTGAAATGCTGCAGGAAACCACAGTGGAAAAGAAGATTGAATTGACGTGAGGAGTAGAAGGCAGTCCTGGGGCATTTTGTGATGTGCTGCCGGAGAGTTAAACGACCCTTATGAAAGAAAGAAATAGGGCTGGACTGGCGCCAGAGAAAAAGGAGGAATTAGGAGCAAGCAGAGAACACGTGCTGCTCCTGGAGGCTAACAAAACAACGCCTGGTTCTGCTCCAGGGAGGCTTCTCAGCACAAGGCAAAGGCAAACAGGTATGAAAATAGAACCAGGACATACACTGGATAAAACCGATTTCAAACATATCATCTATTAGCTCATAGCATCTGTTTGTAGAGCAAAATGAGGGACGTGAGCTCAGCTGCCCGTCCTGGAGAGAGCAACAGCACTCGTGCAGGCATCGTGTGTTATCCAATGCAAGCAAATGTGGTCAGCATTTATTGCTTGACAGATATCCAGGAAGAGAAGGTCACACACATGGGCACACAAACAAGGCTTCCTGCTCTGCAAACATCCACCCTGGTGTGGATTCAGCATTCTGGAACTGTCACTGACCTCTTTGAAGTGAAAACTCCAATTGGAAGTGTTGCACATCTAGGAAAAAGAAAAAAGAAAACGCAGCGGTCTTGAGAAAAACAGCAGATGCGTTTCACTTTATTTGTTCTTCATTTCGATAGCACGTTGGGATCGCACTTGCTAATTAGATCTCACAAGATCTTTGCCCTGCACAGGGAAAGAAGCAAACAAACAGTCACATGGAAGCTACTGAACGCATTTACATCAAGTATGTCGCACTTTGGGTTTTGAACATCATAAATAAGAGAACTAATCACACCAGCTTACAGATCAGAGCAGCTTAACAGGCTTGTCAGGTTAATCTAACATCTTTATTTGAGGAACTTTCTCATAAGGTTTAATCAGAGATTAGAAATATACCCATTGATACAAATGCATATATACAAACTGATATTATTAGTGATCTTTATGCACCGTTACACACTTTCACTTTGGTTTGGGTTTGGAGAAATGCTCAACTCCTATTCTGTAAGAGGTTCTAAGCTGCACAAACAGAAACTTCATTTAGTTCTGTGAATATTGGCTGAAACCACTGGGGAACTGCTAATAGAGTGCCCACATCCATGAAGCAGGATGGAAGTGACCATGAGTTTGTGTTATGCAGGCTTTGTCTTTAAAGCTTACGATGTTAATTGTAGGAGGAGGGAGAAAAAATCATCCTCAGAAAGTAGCTTCCCATGCCTGTTTAATGGAAAGGTAACGAGACAAGGCAGACTTTTCACTACACTTGTGAAATAGTGTTAGAAGGACTTCTGCATCTGATCCTAAATCGTGCAAGGTGCCCTAAACTGCTTTGTGAAACTCAAGGAATGAAGGTGCTACTTACATCCACAGAAACACTTCAGGAGACTGTAAGACTCTTTCCAAACGAGGAGCATTAAAGAAACAAAGCACCACATAAACAAATACAGCTTTTTTAACATGCAGTAACATCAATCTCTTCCTTGCAGGCACCAGACCGCTGTAAAAATGCTGTTAGTGCTCTACTTGGGTGACTCTGCAGCAGTTCAGCTGGAAGCAACGCTGAACTTTCAACTCTGACTGCCTGCATGGGAGAACCAAGCAGGAGGAAAGGTGAGAATGCAACTAACACTTATTTCAGGGTTTACACTGAATTTTAATCAAGTGTCCTGTGCAGCTAC
>PPHD01017089.1:0-15230 GCA_002909625.1 Bambusicola thoracicus
TTTATTTTATTCCCCAAAGACATAACTATTTTAGGTAACTTCATACTATGACAAGACCCATGTTATGTAAATTAAATGATGACTTTAAAGAATGAATGAACAGATGATAGTGAGGCAGGACAATTTTGAAAAAAAAAAAAAAAAAAAAAAGTGAGGTGATTTCTGGCAGAATGTAAAATTTGTCCTGCAATGTTGAATCAAGAATGTAGTACTTTCTGAACTGACTTCTCTGAGTGCAAAACTTATTTCTTTGCTTATATCTTTCTAAATACATATCTAGTTCAATAGTTCATTGTTTCCATGATGTTTGTGGTTGTGTTCCAGTAAGGTTTATTTACTGAATTCTGTAATCATCTGGAAAAGATAGAAAGAAAATTCATAAGTTTCTTGTTAGAAAGAAAATGGACATTGTAGCGAGAAAATTTCTGTATGCTGTGCCTTTTATAGACAGCATTTTTATAGTAGTCTTGTATCTTTCATGTTGTCTGCATTGTATATTACATAAGAAAAAGACTAGCGTGCACATTCTACATAGAAGATGACTGCTATCTGTGACAAACCTTTGGGGGCCAATCTTTTTAAGAGAATAGCCACATGCCTGAAGCTAGAGTTAATATAAGTGCCAGTGATCTATATGGATATTCTGTTGTGCTAGGGAAGGAGCCTGCATTGAGGGCAGATGGTGAAGGAGTAGGGATGAATAACTCCTTTGGCTACAGTATGGACAATCCTTGATAAGTTTTCTGTGGGCTACAAACACCCCATGCAAATTTAGACCAGACTGTGCAGACTTTGTTTTTGAAAAAAAGAAAAAAGTTGCTGTTTGTCTCCCAGTTATTCATCTGCTTTAAATTTTGACCTTTAGTGTTCACAGCATATAAAAGAGCAAGTCAGATGCCACTGCTGTGCTCTAAGTCTTAATTCTTCGTTAGAGGGAGATGGTAATAATCATCTTTTTTAACTTCCCACTTCCTCATTTGAATAAGAAACTAATGGTCTAAATTTTATTCTATGAATAACTAAAAAAATTATCCTTGCAGTTTCCTGAACCCACAATGTTAAAGTATTTAGCAATACTACTTATGATGAAAGTCCACAGTATTGACCAGGAGTGACTGCCAGTGCTCCCTAATGGATGAAAAGCTATCTAAATCTCGAATTTACTGTTTTTAAGGAGGGAGGAACACTAATAACACTTGTGGAATTGAGTTTGCGTAGGAACACATCATAATTATGTTCCAGAAAATACTTAAATGAAAGCCAGTAACACAGCAGATCTAGAATTGCAGTTCTCATACTATGCAAGATCACTTTCACATGTGATTCTGAATGCAGATAAATAGCAACATGATTGTAAGCTAAGTGGCAAAGTCAGAATCATTTCTGCAAATGACTTTGCGGAAAATAACAATGGAACACATTACGTAATTGTTTTAAGAAGATTTTTACTTTTTATTAATATTTATTTTTGCAAATTAGTTGGAGACTAATCTTCTGTATTAACTTCATAAGTTTCCTCATATAAAGTTCAGCTGCTTTCTGCATACATAAAACACCTTCTTTATACAGAACATGTTTTTCAACTTCTTGCATAGGTAATGGAAATGAGCTGATTTTGCTCACATTTACTAAAAAGAAAATAAATTAAAAATATTCACCTTTGGGCTGAAACCTTGCATGAAAAAATTCAGTCAAAATGCAGAACTTTACGGCTAGTTATATATATGTGAAAACACAGAATACTGAATAACAGAAGACTTAAAATATGTAGGTTGCTCTAAAAGTAATGCCTCCTATTTATTTATGAAGCAACTACAACAGGCACAAACAACACAATAACACAGTTTGATGGAGCAGATTCTCATGTACAAAACTATATTTTTCAATGTAATCACCACCATTAGCTATGCACCTTGGCCAGTGATGAACTTGTATAAATCTGCAACTGCGGACGTGACCCTGTGTGTTTCACAGTTTCAGCACCCCCAGCCTCACTGTGCTCACATCCCCACTGCATTCTCAACAAACATTCAGCAGTTGTTGACGAATGTCAATAAGGGCCATTTTTTCTATATGAAGGAATTCAATTCCACACCTTTGCGTCGTATACAGTTTCACATCAGATGCCATTTTGTTAGATTACCCCTCTGCTGCTATCTGTCACACAGCAACAAAATGTAATGGAATTTTGGCAGGAAGATTCAACCTCTATTGCCATACCATCAACATCCTCCTCTGACATCACGGGCCAATATAATAAAATGAGAGGCATTACTTTTGGAGCAACTCTCATAATTTCTGCTATTACCCACTGGTAGTGAAATTGAAACGTAAGTTTTTGTATTAGCTTATAACATGACGGAGCACACAAACTGTAATTCATTTGCTATTAACAAGGTTTC
This sequence comes from Bambusicola thoracicus, assembly GCA_002909625.1. NCBI lineage: Eukaryota > Metazoa > Chordata > Aves > Galliformes > Phasianidae > Bambusicola > Bambusicola thoracicus. Next base: position 2,403 of record PPHD01017089.1, read on the forward strand.
TGGTTGACAGTCAACTGTCTTCAAGCCTCTGCTGAGGAGTACTGAACACCTACTCTGAGCATTTATCTTATTTGTCCAATCACAGCTTTTGAGTCATCACATTAATCAGGGAAATAATTATTAGGGAGAGAAGGAATGCTGTCAGCTTAATAACACATCTCAGAAATGTATCACTAGAAGTGGTATTAAAACATTCACCTAACAGTAATTTCGACAACAGCATACCTACCTGATTCTCAGCCAGCTGATATTAATATCCATTGCATACATGTTCATTTACTACACCAATTTTTCTTCCCGTGTTTTGATAATCATGGCAGGAGTCATATCGGTGGGCAGGTTGGTATGCCACCTCTTGAAAGTTCTTCTTGATCCATTTCAAAGACCCAATTTCTTAACTCAGGGATTTGAGTGAGCCTTATTCCTCTGTTATTGTTGCTGCTGTCATCTGAACGATCTAACAATGCAATGCCTTGAATCAAAAGTATCATATAATGTTTCAATATTATTTTTTAGTCAGGATAGTAACAAACTATTCTTATATCTATCTGATATTTACCATCTTATCAGAAAGTAGGGATGCTTTTCAATCCTCATGTCTTACTACTTTTTTTATTTTAAATCATTGCCGTTCTGGATACTCTTGGCACAGATGTGGACATCTCATTTTCTTTGAAAGCTTTGTCCTTAAGGGTTTTAGGAGAACTATCTTAAACAAACAAATCTATTCTATTTATTTTCATTTGTTTCAAAACAGTGAGTTTATTTTAGTGATTAGGTAGAAGGTTTACAAAGGTTTTGATAAATTCTGAACATGCAGAAAATGAATGTCTTACTCCTGAAAGAAAGTTAGATGAAGAAGCTGTTTCATGAAATTATTCCTAATTCTTAATTCTCATGTGTTTCATACAAGTGCTGATACTTCCTGTTCTGAGAATATCATAAACAACCCCAGGCATTACACAAGTTATCCTTTCTGAAGGTTTATTATGAAATCAGGAGCAGTTTATAAACATAAGTGATGTGAAATTTGGTTCATTCAGATTTAACAGCCAGTCCAAACACCTGTGCAATTTGAGCTAAAGAAACACATCTGCTGTATGAAGTCTGAATTTAAATTAAAGCTTTAACGTTACAATCAAAGATTTATTATTAATACAAGTGCACTAGTATTATCACATGAAATCAAAATGATCCAGTTATTATGGTTATTAATGTAGTAATACAAGTAAAGCCGATATATACACAGATTTAATAGCTACCTCTCTCCCTGACTCTGTGCTTCCAGTGTTCCTCAAAAAGATGAACGTAAAGTTTCACGGTGAGTAATCACTATTCAAAGCTCCTTACAAGGAGAAGTACATTAATTGTGTTTGGTTTTTTTCTTCCTCTTTGCCAGGCAGAGAATGGTGATAATGGTGATGATTTCTTCCTACTCAATTTAGAGTTAGTTTGTGTTTATTTTTATGTACAAGGGCTGTTCTGAAAGTAATGCTGCCTATTTCATTATGTTGGCCCACAACATCAGAGGCGGATGTTGGTGGTATGGCGGTAGAAGTTGAACATTCCCACCAGTATTCCATTACATTCTGTTGCTGTATGACTGATGACAGCAGAGGGGCAGTCTGACAAAATGGCATCTGACATGGAAGTGCATATGGAGCAAAGGTATGGAATTGAATTCCTTCATTGACATTCACTGACACTTGCTGAATATTTATGGAGACCGAACAGTGAATGTGAGCACAGAGAAGCAGTGAGTGTTATATTTTAGCAATGGTGACAATAACGGTGGGTCACCTCCACATGTACAGATTTATACAAGTGCATCATGCAGTCTCTTGTTCATCACTAGTCAAAATGCATTGCTAATGGTAGTGAATATGTTGAAAAACAGTGTTTTGTACCTGAAAGTTTCCTCTATGAAATAGCGTTATTGTAGTCTTTGTATCTATTGCAGTTTCTATGGAAATAAATACAAAGCCTTACTTTAGGAGCATCCAACATATATTTCAGCATGCACTACTCATTTTGTCTTCAGTGGTCTGCAGTTGTACATTATATGACTTCTAATGATGTTATCATAATTCAGGGAACATGACAGCTAGATGCCTGACATTAAGCAATGAGATGATGGGGACAGAAGAAATAAAAAAACTGAAGAATGTTCTAAGGACACTTTTAAACTAAAAGAGGGGAGATTTAGATTAGACATCAGGGGGAAATTTTTAGCTGAGAGGAAGATGATGTGCTAGCACAGACTGCCCAGAAAAGCTCTGGATGTCCTATCTCTGAAGGCATGGAAGGCCCAGTTAGATGGTGCCTTGAATGATCTGGTGCCTGATGCCACAGCTGTGTGGTTGGAACTAGATGATCCTTGAGGTCCTTCCAATCCAAACCATTCTATGCTTCTATGACTCTTCTATGATCTGTGAAAATATTTATAACTCCTTGCTTTCAACAGGATTTAGGTTCTTAATAAGAATAAAAGGAGGACTACAGTTCTTTGCCAATACCAGTCAGGGATTAAATAGAGTATCGACTAATTTTTTAGGTGATAACACTGAATTTTTAGCTTGTCATCAGGTTCGATTTCAGAAGATATGTCTGCAGTAAAAATACTTTGGTCGTTTGTCTGAGAATTTAGGCATTTTTCAGGAGCAGAAACAGTAGCAGACATCTCCTTTTTAAATTGTCATGTATTATTCACTGCTTGCCTTAGGTGGTGCTTTCTCAACAAATTAAAATGACAAATTTTTGCCCTTAAGTATTTACAGTTGAAATTTATTATTCTGACTAGACTGTTGAATGTCTGCTGAAAATTCAGGACAAATGGCCCCTTTACATGACTCATCAGTTCTATGTGACATACTTTCTGAATGTATGGGAGATCTTGAGCATGAACTAAACATTCTCTGCAATAAATCTCACACTTTTTGAATAGAAATACAGAAACTTTCTCTTTACACGCTTAAAAAAAAAAAAAAAAAAAAAAAAAAAAGTTTTCCTGATGAAATACTGTCAGAAGAACAGGAAGAAAATCAGAGTGCATGTTAATGTTGAGACAGCACTGAGTAAATACATTTTAGAATATTGTTCTCAGCACAGATTTAATAAATAACTCCTTTAGGAGTGTTTAAAATACACACTGCATTAACTGTGTAACGATTCTTCTTAGTAGAAATAAAGAAAATAAATTTGAAACCATTCTATTGCTTTTTATATTTTCTTTCCACTCGTGCAGTTTAAATGTGTCAACATTTTAGTTTCAGATATTGCTCCGAAGGATGACCTACACTCACTAGCCTAGTTAACCTAATTGTGCTCTATGCTGTGTTCATAAATCTCAAAGTATGTGCAGGTGGTACACCATCTCAGGAGAAAGTACTGTGTGTAAATATATATTGTTTTTACATAACAAAAAAATGTGACTGTAAAAAGTCCAGAGAAGTGCCATGGAACTTCTGATACAAGGTAAAATTCTGCTTGCAGAAATGAAGACCTGCATTTTTGAGTAACATAAGGAGATGTACAGGTACAAATTTGTTGTGTGATTTGAATGATAGCCAGAGGAGAAGGTTAACAAAGAGAAGTTATTGCGGCATGTGAGTAATATGAGTAAATGAGTAAAATGAATAAAAACTAAACAAAAGTGAGAGGAGAATGGGGAGGGTTAAACCAAGCAGTAAGCAGGGGCAGAACATCTGCTGAGGGAATTAGAAGCATCAGATATGGTGTAAATCCTGGAGTCCTCAACCAGTGGGGAACACTGGAGGGATTCTGTGCTGGGAAGTTGGAAACATAAACTGCCATGTCTCTCCACTCCTTGCACCCCTTTTTTTTCTTAAGGTTGCATGCTATTGCAAAAGTGTGAAATAAATTGTGATTCATAGCAAATTCCACCTGAGCCTGGACAACTGAACACGAACATTTCTCACAATACTTTGCTTAGGGACAGTATTCTCATACAATATAGGTAGAAACAAAAAATATATGTATTGGCCATTAAGATCAGCTTGGCTTAAAAAAAGATGATCTTTGTAACTTTGCTTTTTATTTTAATTCACTGGTCTGCTGTCAAGCCCTCAAACTGGCAAATACCCTCATTATAAATTATCATATATTATTCATTCTATGCCTTAGGAAGGAATAGTGCTTTATGTTCAAATTAAACTGACTTGTTTGTGTTCCATAGTGCATACAAATTTTATAAAGCATAAAAGTACAAGCAAATGCAATCAAGCATAGTGAACCAGGTAATATGATATTAAACCTCACAAGTAAAATATTATTTGGTAAATTTCTTACTGTGTCCAAAAGGCAGGGTTTAATGTAGCACTTTCTGTTCATGCATTTTGAACCTGATACTCCTAATTAACTAGTTAAACTCCTAATGGGAATTCAAAAATATATCACCTGACTCACTTGTTGCTAATGGAGGTGCTCGAAGAAAGTACTTCACACTGCACAGGAATCTTCTTATATAATTGTTCCTACCATCATGTAAAATGCTTATTTTATATAAAAAGCTTGGCTTAGCAAATGTGAAGTCATCTCTGGAGTTCTCTGTTATTCCCAACAAAGTTTACATCTAAATCTTGTCAGTGATAATAAAATTCTAGGACTAACTGTCACAAAAACTTGAAGCTTAAGTATGAAAATACCTTGAAGCTTGCATACTACATGGTAATACCATTGAAGAGGGAAACTCACCAAATAGAACTATGACCATTTCCGAAACTCAATGCAGAATAATTGTAGAACACTATCAAATTTAAATATAGACACTAAAACATTCTTACATCCTGCCATTTCAGATTGGGAATACATTAACAAAACACTCATTTGAGAAGCACTTGAATAACTACAAACATCTTACAACTCTATTATTTTAAGTATTTTTCTTGGTAGGATTCTTCACTTTTCTAAATCCACAGATAGCAAATGGAGCCCTTTTTACTCTATATTACACACATTTGACTTTCTTTTCCACTGTGCTGTGGCATGCCCTCAGATTAGAGATCCGGCTGACATTCTGAGATTGCAGTGTTCTAAATACCTGTGACTTTTTTATAATCTCAAATTCAAGGTGGTTATGGCATGCAGGAGTTGAATAACAGTAGCAAATTACAAGAATAAAATAGGATAGTTGTGTGATTAGAGATTTTCAGTCACATTCTAGTAATAATTTAGACACACAGTCAGAGCATTGTAATATAAAAGGGTAGCTTTGAAAGTAATGCCTCCTATTTTATTTTGCTGGTGATATGGCACCAGAGGTTGAACCTTCCCACCAATATTCCATTACATTTTGTGATCGAATGACAGATGGCAGCAGAGGGGAAATCTGCTAAAATGGCATCTGACATAGAGGTGCATCTGAGATGCATCACTGAATTCCTCCATGCAGAAAAAAATGGCACTCTGACATTCATTGACACTTCTGGACTGTTTGTGGAGGCCAAACAGTAGCTGTGAGCACAGTGAGGTGGCGGGTGGTGAAACGCTCTGAGACAGCAAGTCACCTCTGCTGGTGCAGAATTTTAAGAGCATGGCATACAGGCTCTTGTTCACTGTTGGCAAAAATGCATAGCTAATAGTGATGACTGTGTTCCAACATAGAGTTTTGCATTTGAGAATTTGGTTTAACAAATAGTGTTACTGTACTCTGTAGCTGTTGTAGTTTTCATGGAAATAAATAGGAGGCGCTACTTTCAGAGCAACCTTTGTAGTTCCTATAAAGTACTATCCACACAGAGGTTCTATATTTTACATAACTTCATGAAGAAATCAACTTACGACTCTTTTAAAGTATTTTAGCGCTTTTGAACTTTAGCCACAGTATCTCTAGTGATCTGCAGTCCTCAGATTTAGTAAATTTGATGTGTATTTAGATATTTAGACTGTCCTGGAGGAAAGGTTTATACATCCACTGTAGTGAAAGTTAACATTTATTCTGATGCCTGTGATGATTCTTGAATTCTTCAACAAATAAAGGACACCATTCACAAGCAGAAATCATGAAACACGTTATAGTGTATTATTACTATTGTCCTCAACATCTATTGAATAAGAAAAATATTTTTTTTTTTTAACCAGAAAAAGCAGCAAACCAAAGACAATTGGATATTTATAGCTATTTGAATTGTATTATCATAGTTTGACTAGTAGGGGATTGCTTTGAGATCTCTGTTCCTAAGATGGTTGGACAGAATTTTACTATAATTACTGAATGATTTCCTGTTAAGAAGAAAATCAAAAGTACCCAGATGTAGTGGGCATAATAGGAGGGGCTCAGTCTAGGATACCTGCTTCGTACAAATGAAGATTGATGATGCCATGTGAGTAAACTGCAGACTTCTTGTGGAAATGTCCTGTCAGGTTTCTGTATCCTAGTAGTACATTTTTTGCAACATGAAATGTCTGGCTTGCAAATTAAGTACTTGATTTATTTTTGATGTTGAGAAAACCTCAGCTTAGGAACCCAAAAATGAAATCCTGTTTCCTTCAGACAGAGGAAGATACCTGCCTCTGAGGGAAGCAGGAAAAAGAAGTCACTGCAAGCCTACTAGGACCAGAAATATTCAAACCCCAGAGGAATGTGGCACTATGGGAACTTCTGTCCTAGTCTCAGAAGAATGTCTGCGTAAGAAGGAATTTGAGGAAGTAGACAGATGCTTCTTATCTCTACATCTTTTCTCCCATTACTGATAATTACTCCCAGCTGGGTAGACACACAACTGGTCCTGCAAAGTGATTGTCATTTCCTTTCATTATACCAATTATCATTGGCTAATGGGGGAGCATATATCTGTATAATCTCGATCATTTTCTAAATAAATTGTGGTCTAGAAGGAAACATATTAAACAAAAGTGTGAAAATTTATAGAGAAGATTAATGAAGGAAGATGAAGATGCTAAAGAAATAACTTTCTTTTATGAAAGTGACAGTCAAAATTTAAAATATATTAGGAACACAGGAAACCATAATATAAGGGGGAAAAAAAGGAAATAAATGATTAAAGATAAAGAAACAGACCCATATTCTACTGGTGCCCTATTTTTAACAGGAAATGACAAAATTATTAGTACATAAATGAATAAGTGGATAAAGGAATACATTTTTGTATCTAACTAAAGAACTGCTCAGCAGTATACAACATCAATAACACATAGTTTTAAGCTAGACGACTAACATGTCTGAAAATAAAACTATCAATATGCAATCAGTATTAAAAAGAGGTGTACTACTATAGTAGTGTGAAAGGTACAGAAGTGTGGGGTGAGATGAATGGTAAGATTAGGAAAGTCTACCTTAGCTGGCAAATTAGACATATAGTTATTATTTTATTGCAACACAAAAATGTTGAAATATGTTTTTGAAATTAAATCTTGGAGGCCAAAAAGGCAAAGTGAGTCTTCAGAAGCCATGATCTTGGAGCAGAATATGAGTTCCCAGTTCCCAAGAGAAGGGCCACTTTAAAGAACTGTGATATTGTTCTGGGCCATAAAAGATGACTAGTAGACAGTTGGTATGCACTGAGGAAGCTGGAAATTACTAGGCAGCTTGAAACAGCAAGGACTCAGGAAGATCTTTAAAACTGGAAAACTCTCCATCATTTGTATAAAAGCTTGGATTATTTACCTAATACTGCAAAGACAAAGAATGCACTTAGAGTGGATTACTCTCTTCTAGGGGATCTAACAAGAAGACGCACAACAAGAATCTGTGGCTGGAAGTTAGTAGGCAGATGATAAAGAGAAGTAAGCACAGTGAAATGATTAATTACAGGAGCAAAATGTCAAGTAGATTCTCTGTCTGTAGATTACATCAAATTTTAGACAATATGTTTTAGAAAGAAATTAGATTTTAGTCAAATGCAAATTATTACAGTCAAGATAAGAACAAATAATTATATACAGTGGACTTTGATGTGTGGGAATTGACAATGATATTATTTATCCTTTTGGTTTTAAAGACTTTAGCTGGATTTGAGAAAGAAATACAGAGATTATAGGTTGATCTGGGGCTAGACAATGGGGAGGGGCTGGTGGGAAGCTCAAGGGCAGCCTTGGCTGTAGTGACCATAAAATGGTGGAGTTCAAAATCCTTAGGTGTCAAAGAGAGTGCGCAACAAGCTTGCTACTCTCAACTTCAAGAGAGCGGACTTTGAACTCTCCAAGGAACTGTTTGGCAGGTTGACATGGGAGAAAGCCCTGGAAGGAAGAGGGGTCAAAGAAAGCTGGTTGGTATTCAAGGACCATATCCTCTATCCTCCAAGCCCAGAAGTAGTGCATCCTGAGAAAATGTAAGGTAGGTAAGAGTGCCAGGAGGCCTCTGTGGATCTACAAGAAACTCCTGGACTTAAGCACAAAAAGAAAATCTACAGGGAGTGGAAGCAGGAACAGATTACTTAGGAGGAGTATAGAGAAGCTGTCTGAGCAGTTAGGGATCAGGTTAGGAAAGGTAAAACCCAGACAGAATTAAATGTAGTCAGGGACATAAAGGGGAACAAGAAGAAATCCTACAGGGGTATCAGTTATAAAAAGGTCAGGGAGGATGTGGGCCATCTCTGGAAAGAAACTGGAGACCTGGTTATGAGGGATACAGAGAAAGCTGAACTGGTCAATGGCTTCTTTGCCTCAGTCTTCACCAGTAAGGGCTCTAGCCACACAGCCCAAGTTGCAGAAAGCAATGGTAATAACTTGGAGAAGGTAAATCTGTCTGCTGTAAGTGAAGATCAGGTTCTAGACCATCTAAAGAACCTGAATATGCACAAGTCCGTGGGACCCAACAAGATCTATCCACAGGTTCCGAGAGAACTGGTGGATGATGTTGCCAAGTTGCTATCTATCATATTTGAAAGACTGTGGCAGTCTGGTGAAATTCCCACTCATTGGAAAAGAGGAAGCATAACCCCCCTTTTCAAGGAAAAAATAAAAGAAGATCCAGGGAACTACAGGACAGTCTCAACTCTGTGCCTGACAAAATCATGGAGCAGATCCTCCTGAAGGTCCCAGTAAGCACATGAAAGCCAAAAAAACCCACATGAAAAATAAAGATGAACGTGATTGGTGGTAACTAACATGCCTTCATCAAGGGCAAGTAATGCCTGACAAACCTGGTGGCCTTTTATGATGGAGTTACAGCCTCAGTGGATAAAGGAAGCGCACCTGATGTCATCTACCTGGACTTGTGGGAAGCATTTGACACTGTTCTGCATGACATCCTGGTCACAAAATTGGGCAAAATTGGGTTTGATGGATGTACCACTCACTGAATAAGGAATTGGCTGGATGATCACACTCAGAGAGTTGTGGTCAATGGCTCAGTGTTCAGTTGGAGACTGGTGACAAGTGGTGTTCGTCAGGGATTGGTGTTGGGACTGGTGTCATTTAACATCTTTGTAGGTGACATGGACAGTGGGATCAAGTGCACCTTCAGCAAGTTTGCAGGCGACACCTAGCTGAATGGTGCAGTTGACATGGTAGAGGGAAGGGATGCCATCCAGAAGTACCTGTACAGGCTTGAGTGGCAGGCCAATCTCATGAAGTTCAAGAAGACCAACTGCAAGGTCCTGCATCTGGGTAGGTGCAATCTCAAGCACAGATACAGGTTGGGCAGGGAATGATTTGAGAGCAGCCCTGAGGAGAAGGATTTGGGAGTGTCAGTTGATGAAAGACTCAACATGAGCCAGCAGTGTGTACTTGCAGCCCAGAAGGCCAACTGTATCCTGGATTGCATCAAAAGAAGTGTGACTAGCTGGTTGAAGGTGATTCTGCCCCTCTACTCTGTTCTCATGAGACCCCACCTGGAGTACTGTGTCCAGTTCTGGAGCCCCCAACACAAGAAGGACATGAAGTTGTTGGAGCAGGTCCAGAGGAGGGCCACGAAATGATCAGAGGGCCGGAGCACCTCCCCTGAAAGGACAGGGTGAGAGAGGTGGGGCTCTTCAGCCTGGAGTAGAGAAGGCTCTGAGGAGATGTTATAGTGACTTACCAGTACCTGAAGAAGGCCTATAGAAAAGCTGAGGAGGGACTTTTTATAAGGTTGTATAGCATCAGGACGAGGGGAAATGGCTTTAAACTGGAAGAGGGTAGATTTAGACTAGATATTAGGAAGAAATTCGTTATTGTGAGGGTGGTGAGACACTGGAGCAGGCTACCCAGTGAGGCTGTGGATGTCCCCTCCCTGGAAGCATTTAAGGCCAGGATGGATGGGACTTTGAGCAACCTGGTCCAGAGAGAAGTGTCCCTGCCTATAGCAGGGGGTTGGAACTAGGTGATCTTAGAAGTCCCTTCCATACCAAAACAGTCTATAATTCTATTTCTCATAGAAATACATACGCTTTCACACATACCTTTTACACACACACTTTTATCTCTGTTGTCTGGCTCTGACAAAACAGATGTTATTTATCAAAGCTTGATAAATTTTTGCAGAGAAGTAATATTTTTCTAGGCTACTTGAGCTTATAGTGTCACAGGAAGAAAAACTAAGCATGTGTTGGAGAAGATGCTTTCCTCAAAGATTCTTCAGAATTCAAGAGCCTTTACATGTCATTGAATAGATTGTTTAAAACAAACAAACAAAAAAATTCAAGCACAAAGACCAGTTGTGTTTATTTTAACTAATACAGAAAGCTAAGTATAAAAGGGTTTTCTTGACATCTGTGCATCAGAAGGTACCTTCAGGGGGAGCATTAGTGATTAACAGTGAAAGGAGAAAAAGTTGTTGCCCACAAATATAACCTTCACTCTTTTTCAAAGAGCTACTGTCCAACTGGAGAGGGTCCGATGACAAAGATGCACCATTTCCTAAGCCACTTCAAGGCATAGATGTACTTTATCTTAAACCACCATTAGCTTGGACTTCTGCTAATATGGTGGGTTGTGAATCTTAGCAAAAAATATGTTACAAAATTGATAATCAGTAGAAAAATAGAAGAGAAGACAGGACTCTTAAATGTTCTAGGCATTGGCTATATAGCACTCTGGAGGCACCCTAGGAGTTAACATGAGTTTTTCTTGCATCAGTCACATAACTCAGAATAGTTCAGGGGATTGGCAATGGTTTCAGTTATTTCTGCTCCATACAAAAGTGAACAGGGTTTGAAATTTGGGCACAAAAGCTGTAATAATTGAGCAAAACAATACCTTTCTGTTTAGACAAAGGTCAGAAAAAAAAAATAAGACAATTTTGATAGCTTTTGTAATTCAGAAACTAAACAACCTTTTGCAAAATTGTCAGCTGTATATGCTAGCTGTTGATAAAACAGGGAACTATTGTATATTTCATTTACATATGTATGTGTGCCTGCATGTGAGTAGGAAATGCCCAAGAGATTGTGTTTTGAAGAACATTTTCAGCTTAAAACATTACCTATCACTTTCAGTTATTCCGGTAAAGATTTAGTAAGCTTTACTGAGACATAAGAATGTTAATATACTGCCTTTAATACTGTCTGCAAAGCATTTATAGTGTGTTTGACATCTCATCAACATACATTTGGACATTAATTTTCCTAATGACTTTGTAAAGATGACCTATGCACTATAAAGGATTCCTTCACTAATTAGTCTTTCTCTATTTCTAGGCACTATCAAGATACTTGTTTAACTAGAATACAGATTTTATTTATGTATTTATTTATTTATTTTGTCAAGGACAGAATTTTACTGAGGTAGAAACAGTGCTAATAACAATCAATAACAATATGATGATTTATTAACATAAGTTACTGTAAACAAATGGCAGTTAGGAAATAAATGAGTAAAATTTGGATCCCCCAAGTGTTGATTTAATCTGTCATTTACAATAGATCTTCCCATGCAATGATGCAAAGTATTGAGATTCTACTGTACAAATAAGTAAAAACAAGAAAACATATTTTTATTTCATTATGGATGCTAAGTTGCCCTCAGGGATTTGCATTAGAAGAATCTACAGATTCTACAGATCATAGAATGGTTTGGGTTGGAAGCAATGTCCTAATTTGTATAGATTTGTACACAAAAATACAGTTACAGTTCCCCTTTCCTCATATCTACAATGTTATTAACTAGACTGATCAGATTAACACCAAAATGCTCTCAAGATCCTTTCTTTCTGCAAAACTTTTATAGCTGACCCCACTGCTGCTATTTGCCTGTGAAGAACCTCGAGTAACTGTAGTTCTAAAACACGAGGTTCCATAACTATTATTAAAGAAAAGAGGAAAAGGGAAAGGAAGGTAAGGAAAAGCAGGAGATTGGCATTACTAATGTCACGGTATTTATTTATTAATGTATTTATTTATAATATATTTTCATCTTGCTTTACAGTATGAAAATGAGGAGATGACATTTTCAGATTCTGTCAGACCTCAAATGGTGAAGGAGAGCTCTAGCTAAGATTTGAATAGAGGTAGAGGGAGATCTGGGTGAATTCTCTTCATTTTACAATCTTTGAGGGAGCTGGGCTTGTTCAGCTTGGAGAAAAGAAGCCTTCAGGGTGACCTGATTGCAGCCTTTCAGTACCTAAAGGGAGCCTATTAACAGGAGAGGAGTCAAGTCTTTGAAAGGGTAGCTAACAGCAGGACAAGGGGAAATGATTTTAAGTTGAAGAAGGGAAAATTTAGATTGGGTGTCAGGGGGAACCATGAGAATGGTAAGGTGCTGCAATAGGCTGCCCAGAGAAGTTGTGGATGCCCTGTCCCTGGAGATGTTCAAGGCCAGGTTGGATGGGGCCTTGGGCAGCCTGGTCTAGTATTAAATGTGGAGGTTGGTGGCCCTGCCTATGGTGTGGGGGCTGGAGATTCATGATCCTTAAGGTCCCTTCCAAACTGG
>PPHD01017090.1:0-15229 GCA_002909625.1 Bambusicola thoracicus
GGGCGGGCCGCGGGGCGGGGCGCCGCCGCGGGGCGGGGGGAGGGGCGCCTCGCCGCTCTCGCGATACTTCCATCGATCTCGCGAGACCGTCCGGAGAGCTGTCACCTCCACGGCGCGGCGCGGGCGGAGGAGGCGCTCGGCGCCGATTGGCGGGGAGCTGCGGCGGCGGGCGGAGCTGCCCGTGAGGGCCCGGCCGTGCCCGGTGCCGGCGCAGCCAGCGTGGAGCAGGTACGGCGTGGGGCTGCGGGGTTCCTTCAGACTACCCCAGCGGGACCGGGCACGGCTCTCAGTGCTCGTACGGGAAAGATTCGCGGCGCTTGGGGGGGGCTGAGCCCGGACGGCGTCCCCTGGCCCAGCTGTGCGGCCCGCCCCGCGGCCGCCCGCGCCGACCTCCGTTCCCCCAGAGGAGCGGCACCCGGTGCCTGGCCTCTCTCCGGCCCTTTGATGTCTCGAATTCTGCCAGTCTGAGTCATGTCACCCATGGGCGTATCCATCCGCGGAGACGCAGAGTGGCGTGATGCAAGACATTTGTATTTATGTTTTGTTTTGCCGTCACAATGCGTGCCTGAGAAATGAGAGTGCCACCTGAGGCAATGCTAACACGAGCACGGAGCTAAATATAGGCCGCCTGGGAAAGGGCAGGTGCTGCAGGAGGGAAGGGTGTTTGGGAAGCGCCAGGGCCTGTAAGCTGGCAGCAATACGGCTCCCCAGCAGTTAGGCTGGTCAGCAGGAAAATAATGCCCAGGCACCGGGGCCTGACTGCGGGTAGGGGATGGAGCTTGAAAGCTGGGTCCAGAGATCACTGGCTTGACATCCCTGAGGATGCACACCACATAGCCAGGAAGAGAATCTCTTCTGGGTGACTTCTAGGACTGGATAGCAGAGCATCCCGGTGCACGTTCTTCCTGCAGTTCTGCTTACCTCTCCCATCACGGCTCCTCTCCAGGAGCCTCTGCAGCACGTGCCCTCGGGACACCAGAGAACTTCTCTGAGATAGTTTGCCTTCTGAAAGAGCAACTGCGTCCCTTTTGTCTCTGCGTTTGTTACAACCACTTCCCACTGGGACTATAAACATGTTAGTATATTTTAATCTGATCAGAATTAAGTATACGCCTAGAGAAGATATTATATAACAGCAACACAATAAACAGTGATTGCAGCAGCACTATGCAATACCAATGAGTCCTTTTCAAAATTACAGCCTAGTCAATGCAGATCAAACAGATGAGATGAGAAGGGAAAGATTGCCGTTTGCTAATACAAAGAACACAGCTTCCACATTGTTTCCACATCATTTCAGTATTTGTTTTGTTCCTAAGTATTTCCTTTTTGAAATTGGGACATTTTCAGACGCCTTCTTTTTTTTTCTCCTTTGTAAGACAGGTAGGGCCAGGTAACTTGGAAAGGTTGGGTTCTGACTCTTGTGAATAGAGCTTGAAAAACTAAAGGGAAAAGTACATTTGTACTGAAATGCAGTTTTCGATTTGCAAATGTTATGAGTACTTCGCAACAAATTCAGTGCTGTTTTCTAAAACCAAAGCTTTTCCTAAGAACTGTTTTTGAGGAACTGGCATGTCTTCTTCCAATAACATTTAAAAAAGAAAAGAAAGAAAAAGAACTGCTGAAAACCAACCCAATGATGTGCTTTACCTGTATCCATTGCAGCAGATTGCTCCGGATTAACTTATTCTATTACTGCTTTTGTGCTTCCTCTCATACTGGTTTTATGCTTATGGCAGCCTAGGAACACCAGCTTCTTCCTTTCTCTTCAGCCAAGTTGCTCGTTGTTCGTGAGTATTTTAATCTAAAAGTTTGAAAAGTGCTGGCTTGCCCTTAGTTGCTGCTGGTTTAGGCTCAATATGCTGAATAAAAATAAAAACACTCATACTTCAATTCTCCTGTCAAGTAATTTTATTTTGCACTGTGAGCTTACAGATACAGCACCCTGTCACAAGTATTGCTAGTGCTAACTATTATTAAATTGCAGTCTAAGGTTTGGTTTTGTGTGGGTTTATGGTCCAAGGGGGATATCTGCTGTACAGAAATTTACCCACAGCTCCTACCTTCATGTCTGAGGTCTGTTCAGTGACTGCACAACAACTTTTTTAGTGCCAAGTTTCTAATTCCATACATAACATACAAAATGAAGTTTTGCTAAAAGTTAAGACGTCAAGCTTACACAAATAACTAATTTAGAGGTTCATTAAGTGCTTATAATGTTAATTCTAGGTAGGTCAAAGCCAGAAACAAGACAGATGGGTGGAGGACAGATTAGCATAGGAAGAAGTAGCCGCCCTATTGCTTAAACAGATCATCTCAGCTATCTCGCCTGCAGATCTTCTGTATCTTCTGTTAGTCCTGCAGCAGAGTAACGGTTTGTGTGGAGAGGAATGGGCTCGCTTCTTGAAAGTTCAGGGTTTTTGTGTTACAACAGCCTTAAGCACATTTTCTGCCAATGCTGATCACATGCAACTATCAGGTGTAAGGGCCCTCAGAATGACTTACATGGAGCAGAGAAGAAATCAGTAAAGCAGCCATTTACTCTTCTTTTTCCTGAGGTCGTATCAGTCCTCCTCTGCTTTTAGATATCACCGATACCACTAAATACAGTACATTCACCTGAGTGAGATGTTACCATCTGTCCATCAGCATGGTAAGGATGACCCTTCTCATTGACACGTTTATCTTGAAGGTGGCACAAATCTGTAATTACTTAAATTCTATCTTTATAATCTGATGTAGCACTCACCGTGCCATGCAAAGGGTAGCAGAAATTTTAGAAGAAAGTGAAGAGCACATTACATGAGAATCAATCTGAAATTTACCTTTTCATAATGAACACTTTAAAACCAGAACATGGCTTTTGTTTAAGATACAGAAAAATATTCTCTGTACATCTGAGGGAGTACCATTTATTTCACATTGTGACCCTTTCCTCATTAAGGCTTGATTGTGCTCCACCAAAGTCAGGATGTTTTGGAAGTAAATATCACTGTCAAGGAATCATACATGCACAATTCCCCTCACCCTTACAACTATCAGCAATATTTGGCTATTAAAATAAACAAGGAGAAAAAAACAAGATTTACATTGCAGCAGGAAACAGAATGACCCAGTCCTGCTCCACAGAGAGCCCAAATGCTCACTGCAAATACAGGGGCAGATGTTGTAGGGTTTGACCTCTCTCTGTCAGGTCCCATTGCAGAAAAAAAAAAAAAGAACAAAAGAGCTTTTGCATGTTGCTGTGGGAAATACAGCAAATGTGCTCTCTTTAAAGCCCAGAGTTGGGGGAGGGCTTTTTTATTATTATTATTTTTGTACCTGACTGCACACTTTGCATGTGATATCTGCTTTCAGATTTGCATGAATATTGGATGCAGTAACCGTAACTATAAAATAGTCTCTTCACTTTCCTTATCTTCCATGTTGGGTGATACAATTAAAAAAATCATTCTTTTTATCACAACTTCTACGATCTAAGGAAAAATGTGTACTTCTTTAACACCACAGAGATAGGCACCAGTGAAACAGGCATCCAAAGAGTGAAGCACGGGGAAGATATGAATTGAATGTAAGGAGGATTCTGCCAGAAGTAGTTCTGCCAAATGCAGAATCTTATTCAAAATCACTGAAAGAACAACAAAGCTCAGGACAACCAGATAAATGTATGCTTTTACTGCCCTGTCTCTGTTCCTCCCCTGCAGATCACAATAACATCTTGCTGGCTGACTTTGTGTGCATGGGAGCTGTGCTGGTCTGGTCCCCAACCCACAGCTAGCTGGTGCTTCCACCTGTGGTGTGCAGTCTGAGCTGTGCAAAAGGAAGACAGGCAGCAAAAGGTTTTTTTGCTTGTTCATAGCTTAGAACTTTTGGCTAGGCTGTGTTTAAACAAAATTTCTGTTGCATTTGAATGATACCACAAATAGAGTAAACATTAAAATATGACAGCCTAAACAGCTCAACAGTTCCAAAATCAAAACAGCCTAAAATACTTCTAAACATTCTCACAAGCAGGAAGGAAATAAGACTCTGGCACTGCCCGAGCCCTGCTCTATCCATCAGCAACCTGACTCAGCAGACAGAACCCCTGCTGATGTGCCCATCCCGCAGCCCCACTCCTCTCCCAAGCCCTGCTGGCTCTGGTTGGTGCAAGCAGGCTGCCTGCACTCTGCATGCAGGGCCTGGCAGGAGATGTGCTGAGGCTGCTGCAATGAGTGCGTCGTGTAGTGGCACATTTCAGAAACAGGTCTAACCAGACAATGCACATAATAACAAAAATTAATGCTGTCCAACCAGTGCTGGCTTCCCTTGCAGTACCTGACCCACTTCAAGGTTGCTGGAATAATACATGGAATAATAATGAAGCCCTTAACAGACTAATTCAAGCCTCCGTTCAAGTGCAAACTTATGCCTGTAATGCATGCCTGTGACTGTCATCTTGCACAAGATGACTGCAAAATACCCTGGCAAACTGATGGCCTGTAATTCCCAGCACTACAGCTTCTCCTACAGCAGCAGCTGCTGCAACTACTGTACAGACTGTTTCTCTTGTACCCAGCCTTGATCTCTGCCAAAGACTGCAGCAGTGCAGTGTAGCTGTGCAAAAGCCTGGCATCCTCACTGCTTTGCCACTACCACATTGAAAAATGGCAGACTCCTATGCTAGCTTCATTTTCTAGCTTTGAGCCTCGCTGTCAAGTGATCAGAGTCGCTGTCAGAGTTTGTACAGGCAGTGTGAGATTTGGTCAGAAAAAGACTTTGTGCTCACATTACACAAAAAGAAAATCAATGCTACAGCTGTTGCAACCAATAGGGAATGCTGTAGTGGTGGTGAAGCAAACGGTTCAGGTGCAGGCATTTTCCTACCTGGTAATGCATTGTTAGAGGGGAACAAATGTGTATACAGTGTGTCAGAAAATGGCCAGAAAGAAACAGATGCTTTAAGCTACTGAAGGCAAATTTTCAGGGAAAAACATTTTGTTAGGAGACAAGTAAGCACTGTGCTCTACTCCAGGTGGAAGTAAGAGGTCACACTGTAGCACCACCATGCACCAACACTCCGAGGTTCGGGGCAGAATCATCCTGGTGCATGAAGCACCTGCAGGGAAAGTGGCTTCTGTGAGTGCTGCCATTGAAATCAATTAGGAAAAGACAGCAAGACAAAATGGTTGGACAGTGAAGCTAGATTAAAATCATTTCAGTGCTGAAGGTAATTATTCCTTAAAACTATTTACCAAGAGATGTGTGACAAATCCTTACTATTCACCCTATCAGCAGAAGCTTGGTATCCTGCTGAACAGCAAGCCTGAATCTGAACAGGGCAGGTTTTGTCAGGATGAGCTGAGCCGCTTTCTGCAGAGCAGGAGCTCCCATCACCAAGGTGTTCCCATCAGCAATACCATCACAGCAGCCCCCACCCTGCAGCAGGCAGGCAGGCTATGGGTAGGCCCTGAGTAGGCAGCGGGTAGGCCATGCAACTGCTTGGTGGCACACGGTGCCAGCAGAGGCACTTGCTCCAGGTGTCTGGCAGATCTGCTTCTCGTGGGAACTCCGTGCCAGCTCAGTTTCCTTGGGAGTGAAGGAAGTTGCTTTGAGAGTTGAGGGAAAAGCCTGGTTGCAAGTTTTGGCAGTCATGCTTGCCAGAGGTTACCGTGCTTGTGGCTGGTACCATCTTTCATGCCTCAGCTACACTGATGCTTCCTGTTAGTTAAATGACAGATTTGGTTGGTCTGCATTCTTAAAATGCCTCTATATTTGTGGCCATTTCATACTCTGGTACAAACTCTAGGTTTCTCACATGGAATTTTCCTCCTCTTAAATATGTGCATTGTTTTAAAAGTTGTTTCTTCGCAGCATAAGTCTCTACTTAGATGGAGTTTGCATACTTTCCAGACCCTTTGCACTGCCACACAAAGACTTAGGTAGCAAGGTGAATGATCTTTAGTCTAGGCTCAGCTATGTACTGGAGAAGCAGCTGAGTCTGTGTAAGAGATGCCAGGCATCCAGACATTTGTCACTGAGGAGCCAGCCAGCTAGCCCTACTGAACAGTGAAGATGGTACTCACTGATCCTGCTGCCTTTGAAACATGTGAAGAGTGCCCAGGTGATTTGTTTTGGACATCTGAGCTATACCAGGAAGAGGGTAATTTCCATTTTAAGGATGGGAACGGACGTCTTTGAACTCCACAAGGCCATCTCTACAATGGCCACATGACTGTAGCCTCAGAAAACACTCATTATTTTCACGGCTGCCAGTAAACATCCTCTTCCAGACCTGGCTCTGCAGGCTAAGGATCCTGGGACTGGAACTGTTACTCCTGGAGATCAGGCCTCTTCCGCAGCTCTGCCGGCTGGAATTGTGCTGCTCTTTCCCAAATCTGCCCTGGGCAAAGCACGCTGCTGGGCACAAGCCCACATTCGTCAGCTCTTCGAACTAACCCAGATGACCTTGCTTGAAGCAGAGTAGTGTGCACTTATTCCCTGGACACACACACCTTTTTGGCAGGGCTGTGCAGGTGGTAGCTCAGCTATGATGAAAATGCAGAACTAGAGGGTGAGGGAGCAAGGCTTTCAACAGTCAAAGGGGCTTGCAACCTGAATACTCGCATGTGGTCTCTTAAGTCCTTAAGTTGGCTGCCCAGTACAACCCTCTGGTTTTTCAGTTCTGCATAATAAATGTGAAACATCCCTGAAAATCACAACTGTCATTCAGCCTTTACACAGCTTTTGATTCAACTTCAAGGTTGAGTTCAATGCAAAAAGTGACCTTTTTAATAGATTTTATATCACGACGATAAATTTAGACACTATTCTTCTTTAAAGTAGACAATTATTTGTAGTATCTTTACTACGTTATTTTCTAAGGGCCAACTAACAGTCCTCATAGCCAGCACCAGGCAAGCACAAAAAACTACAGACAGCCTCTTGTGAAAAAGTTCATAAATGATGTAGATAAGGCAAGTTACAGGGAAGGTGTGGCAAGAAGGAAGGTGTGTTTTCAGGACTAGGATTGTGGCTCTCAGACTTTCAGTCTGAAAAGAGCCCTAAAGCAAATGAGCAAAAACAATATGCATTAGGTATCCTGAACCTGCATAGCACTCCCATACAGTGAGTTCCATGGGTTTGCTGAATTGGGCCAGTGTGTGCAGAGCCAGTCTCTCTAAGCAGCCATGCTATGGATGCAATTAAGGATAAGCTTTTGATGTCAATGAGGTATTTGTTTTACCTTCACAAAATACCAAAACAAATACTGTCTTGGTGAGAGGACATAATATGACAATGCCTGGTAACAGATACACTCAGGTAATTGGAAGAGAAAGGACAGAAAAAACAAGACAGAACAGGATGAAGAACTAGAATGCAAATCTACATCTATGCAAGACCGTGATATCAAGATAGGCATACTAGATGTCTAGCAAAATCTTCCTAATATAAATGTAGTGTATATTAACTAAGGTTTGTTACTAATGTACTTTATCCAAGCCTGATGTGTTGAAAACATATGTGGACAACAGTAATAAGTTTTGCAGGTGGTACTCAGAATGGCAATCATATTTCTTAGCATCTCTTTCTGACCTAAATTCTTTCTAAGGATTGAAATCTGTTGTGGCCAGATCTCAATGCATACTTGGCTCCAGTTACCTGGCTAGAGGTTATTTTATTCATGTCATTATTGAAGCCACTACTTAGATTTAAAATGCTTTTAAAGAGTTTGCAGATTCTGCCTATATAGCATAAGCCAAAGAATATTCCTCAAATGAGGCATAAAAGTTGTGTCCAGCACTCCTGAAAATCATTTGGATTGCACATATTGGTGATACTGCTTAATTTAAGCAAACAGCAAAATTGGTACCACAGTAAGGATGACATGAATTTAGAAAATGCTTCTCTTTTAATATTGATCGAGAACACTAGTAGTAAATATAAGACAATCTAAGACAATAAGAATGATTTTTGAAATATAATGATCTCCTTTTCAGTTCAGAATGATCCTGCTATGTCTAATGGGAGTGGAGGAATACAAACTTTTACAAGTAACTTGCCTTTAATCTCCTTTTTCTATTTTTCTGGTTCTTCCAACTGATGAGTTATAACAACTACAGATGAGTGTGTGCTATCATGAGAGACCTTTGCCAACCAATAATATAGATTCATTTATATGATTCATTACTTTCTATTGGCTTCAGGACCTTAGTATTAAAAAACGTGAAAATTATGAAATAATCATAATATATTGGGATTTTCAAAATGATACAGTTTCACTTTTTGATCAATATTACTTAATATTTCCTTCAATTTTACTTTAGAAGTCATCATAACAGACATCTCTGACATCTCCAATATGCAGGATGCCTGTGTGTATTCACATACATTAGGAATGTATGTGAATCCCATCACCTTCCATTCATTTGCCTGTGATGGAGGACATTTGTCACTAGAACTCCAGCCCATGCTCCCTGAGTCACAGCATGTACTATGTGTGGTCAGGAAGCGCAGGCTTGGGGCTGGTGCCTGCCAGGAGCAGTACCCAGATGGAACTACGGGCACCAGCAGCTGGGCTCTCCCAGGCTCCCTCAGGCCTGTGTTTGCTTTACTAAAGACATCCGTGAATTCTCCTCCTCAGGGATTTCCCATCTTATTTTGCTGGTTTTTAAGTCAGGTAGGCATCTTAGCAGAAAGGGAATTTGACAAACGTGTGCATAAATGAAAAACACACGGCATAAGTGTTAACTGCAAACTTTGTCTCCAGTACCAGATTGTTCAGGAAAATAATAGCAAGAAAATTCCAAGGTGGTCCCACAGTGTTTCAGAAATAATAGAAGCAATGTTCCTGTTGTAGCCATTTCATTGCTGAAATCCTACTGCAGTTTAGTAATTCTTAGACACTGACAACAGCTCAGCAAAGCCTGCTTGGTTTGCACATTTCTTGAAACCAGGAGTGCCAAAGATTTTTTTTTCTGCCAAATTAGTTGATGTCAGCCAAATGAAAAGGTGTAAATCCTTTCCTCTTGTGCACTCATTTCCTCTAGCAGTTCTCAGGACCTGACAGAGACTGAAATTACCTGCTATTAGCAACA
Source organism: Bambusicola thoracicus (assembly GCA_002909625.1). Lineage (NCBI taxonomy): Eukaryota > Metazoa > Chordata > Aves > Galliformes > Phasianidae > Bambusicola > Bambusicola thoracicus. The sequence goes on from PPHD01017090.1 coordinate 9,078, forward strand.
AGAAAAAGTATGAGGCAGAATGCCAACTTCTAAATTAAACAAACAAAAATCCTCTTCTAGCTAGCTTTAAAGACAAGTATATTTCTTTCACACCTAGTGCTCAATACGCAGTCAAGTTTAAGCGAGCAGCTGGAAAAGTACCAAAGACATATATACTTACATGCATTTTTGAACACATCCCAAAGATCTCTGAAGACATCCCTCTCTCCATCTCTGAGCCAGCTGGAATACTGGGAGTTGGGAAGATTTTTTTATCAGAGTGGAAAGGCCTAAAGATCATTGCACAAGTCCCATCGGCATCATGCTGGCACAGATGTCTTTCGAGAAGCACATCTAGAGAATTTTGTAATTAAAGACCGCTTAATTTTATTGTAGATTTTCACTCAAGAAGAGTGGCATGCTTTTTGTTTTGTTTTGTTTGATTTTTGGATTTGCTTTTACATTTCAGGACTCCCCTAACTTCTTCAGGAAATTATTCCAGTGAGCGGAAGTCCAAAGAAAAGCCTTTTCTCAAATGCATCCATTATCTTTAATAACACATTCCGAACAGTTCTTCACCATGAGTAAGAAAACAACAGATATATTTGCTCTTTTCTGAAAGAGAGAGATGACTAAAACTGACTTGTTTATTGAAGTTTTCTGTAACATAAGTGGTGCACCGTATGCAGGAGCTGTGGTGTTTCACTGTACACTGTGGTCCCAGTAAATACAATGCTGGCCTTATTAAAGAGCAGTGTATGTTATTTACTGACAAGAAAAAATGTACATGTCTATGAGAAGTATTATGATATTCCAGACTTGCTTTATAGTATTTGTAGGAAAGCACCCATAAACAAGAGAGGAACTTCAAAGTCCAGCTCTTCAAACCATCTGCCAAATTCCTAAAGCCTTGCTAGAAAGTGAGGGTGGTTCTGAAGAGGGCTAAAGAGCTGGAAAAAAATGACATAGATAGATGCAATTCCTTCTTTGGGTTATTAACAGTCTTCCAGGCTTCTATGAATCTCCTGCTAAACCTTATGGGGTGATACATAAGCGTAGACTAGAAAACTGCTTCTCTAAGTTTGGAAGGACATGGTGATTCACTGGTTCCCTAAGTCTTCATGTTTGGGTATTTTTATGCTTTGGCATTCAGTCCTACACTAGCTGTAGAACTACATGACGGGATGTGCTGGATAACTCTGATTTCCCACCACTTGGCACGATGTTCATGTGCTCCTGTCCCCTGCCAGCGGTGAGAGCTGCTTAGACCTCACAGTCAATTCACTCTGGTAGTTACTCCTTCCTATGTGAAAGTGGGGGTGAAGAAGAGCTTGCCTCTCTTCCTTTGGTGGAAGCGCTGCTGAAAAGCCACACATTACTGTAGTGCTCCACATACAGAGAAGACAGATCAGCAACAGGAAGAAAAATGAATACAGACGCCATCCTACGAGCCCTTGCCCACAGCTTGTTCAGAAAATACCTCAGACATTCAGCAAAACTCTGAACAGTGGCTTGCTCAGAATATACCCATCCAGTTTTAGTATACTTCAGAGGTAAGATTCTTCTCAGACAGAAGTTCCAGCTCCTGTCTTAGAAAGGTTAACAGAAACAGTACAGAAATGTTATTTACATTGTCCAAGATTTTCTAGTCATAACTCAGTAAAGCCTAAAACACTAGAACTCTCCACATCCTTTTACATTTTTCCTTTCTTTCCTAGATATTCACCATCAAAAAAGGAATGCTAGCCATCTTTCCCTGCAGAGAAGTGTATACCATACCAACCATTTCCTTATGTAGTTAGACCAACCTCTTTACACATGTGCTAGCGTTAGCTTGTGAAATTATTTTTTGGACTTTCCCTTCTGATCAAAACTCTTTGCACCTACTTCTGTGACTTCCTCCTGTGTGCAGCTGGGTCAGACATCAAGGTCTTTGAAACCGTCACGGTGCTGAGCAGAAGACCAGGCGGGCTGCTGTCACTGCTCTATAGTTGTTACTTGCACCAGACGTCTTCCTTAAAAAAAAATACATATTTATATACACATATTTATATACACACATACATGCATATATATTTATTCTCAGTAGCCTTAGTTTGCTTAACAACAATACGTATTTTAAGGTACACCTCATCATTCATAATAACATATGTACTACCAAGGTGTATTTGTGGAGGCCTTTTAAACTTGAAACTTAAACATTTAATTAAAACTTACTGTTGCTTTTCAGGCCTGCTTGCATGGGGCCAGGCTGGCGGTAGAGCGTCAGAGCTCAAGTCTCCTTTCTGCAGCAGCAGTAAGGAAAAATGGTGCTTGTCTTAAGTTGACAGAAATTTAAGCATTAGAGCAGAATTTTCCTTACAGTGTTTTCTCTTTGGTATTACATTTTAGGTGAAATGGGGAGGATTTTGCTCTGTGTTTTAATGACGACTTGTGGCAACAGCAGAATTTTTCATTCAGGGATTTCTCAGGGCCATAGGAATGACTTGGCTTGAAGGACTGTGCGTCCAAACACACAAATTACCCAATAAAATCCATTATTTTCCTCATGCTCAACAGTGCTAGCTCTATGAATCAAAAGCTCTGTTGGGTAATCCCTTAACATCTTAATTATAATTTGGTGACAAGTATGGATTTGAAGGATTCTTCAGGGTTACTTTGACCATGAAGTTTTCAGGTGCTGGAAAGATGTCCTAGCAATTCTACCTCATTTTCCCTTTGTTAAAATGTTGTGCAAGGAAATGCTTGCAGTACTCAAGAAGATGTCATGGTGATATGAATAATCCTGAATGCAGGACAGCTTGTTCAGAGTTACCTAATACACAGTGTTTGTCAGAGCAGCACAGAGCTGGGCACCCTGCTCTGCGGCAGCAGCTTGCTGCTCAGGAACAGGCATTGGTCTGGCAGCAGAATACTCCACTGCAACTCCCTCTCCTAACCCTCAAAGAGAAGGAGCCAAGCCATACAATTGAGGATGTTAGTCTGTATTAGAAAAGTGGCCTCAAACCTGATTAATAAGTCCTTCACCTTAGGTTTGAAAGCAGGTAATGAAACCTTCAATGCCCATACTTAAATGTGAGGGGAGAGTGCCTTATTGCACTAAGATGCCCCAACAAGTTGCATGCCTGAAACTCCATTATGGATTTTGGCAACGGAATGCTTCCACAGATAAAATGAGGAAGGAAACTGTTGGCTTAAAGGCAGCAAAGGAAATCTGGTAAGCAAAGGAAACCAGTGCAGCGTGGAGAGTCTTGTCTTAATGGCCAATCCTTTGAAAGAATTGTTGCTATAGGCTGGGGTTGGCTTTACCTGAGTTTCTACTTTCAGCTGTAGTTCAGATTATAATAACTAGCCTCTACACGTTACTGGACAGCAGGATTACTATTGTTTTTTAATGTATTACACCATCAGACAAGCTGTTGGGAGAGAGCAGCTGGACAAGTTGGAGCTAGCCTCCTCTCAATTAGCTGTTAATGATTCTGTTTCTCAGTAATGAACTTGCATCCCTCCAGTGTTACATCTGTACTAGTTTATTTCAGCTAACAAAACAAGATCCAGAGTACATATCTGTTGACTAGGAGCCCCAGAGCTGTATGCTGAATCATCTCCCGCACAGCCTCACTGTATGTTGCTCTGCTTTTCTGTTTTCCCTAAGGAAAATGTGGGCAACACCATTTACCTGCATTACAAGTATCACTTTTACAAGGCTTTGAAGACATGGTACAATTCAGTCTAGTAACTGATGATTACTTTAAACAGAGCACAGGCCCATCAAACAGAAATAAATTTACATTTTAAAACTCATTAACAGTCTAGTGTTAAGCTATTTCTCGTAGATGTTTCTATTGGTAAGTCATTGGTAAAGGTCTGAGAAGATACCAGGAACTTAGGGCTCCTCACCTGCCTGGCCTTGATTTCTAGCTGCTTGCATATAATGCACAGTGTGTGGCTCAGATTTTCCCAGTCAAGGTTCATTTGGAGCTGGTTTGTTTGCATTGCAGTGCTTTATAAATAGCAGGCATCCCCTTTCCCAGAATGCTATTCTATCAAAGTAGGGAAAAGAAGGGAGAAAAGAAAGGGGGAAGCTCGCCAAGCAGCAACAAAGGAGCATGCAGAGCCACCGAGGGGCTTCAGGCACTGCTGTGCATGCAGCAAAGAGGAGAAATTACTCAAAGAGATGTACAATCCTGCACACTTTGAAACAATTACATGCACACAAATTATGGCATGCTTTCTGTCCACACAAATTACAGTGCATTTGCTGTCATCTCCATATTATTCCATGCAGCCAAAGATAGCACTGCTCCTCTAAATTGTAATTTGTATTACAGTACAGCTCCTGTTTTACATATGCATAGCTGCTTCATCCCACTTCACTAATTCCACAGCCATATCTCAGAGTAGCTTTTGTCCCCCGTCCAGGAAAGCCCACGACTTGGATTTCTCTTGCTTTAAGCAGTAAGTGTAGCAGTCCTGGTCAGGATGAGGAGCAAAGCAGGATGGCACACTGCAGCAAGAGAGCAGCTGCACTTGTAAGAGACTTTTTTAAAGGCCAATGACCTTCCCACATTTGGGCAGATTTCTACTCTATCCATCGTGAGGACAATGGCGATTGGTAAGCAGATGACAAATCTGCACAGAAGCATGGGGCGCACACACTGACCGGTTGGTTCTGATCCTGGAGCTGAGCACCAGCTATTTATCTTGCTTCTTGGACAGCTTTCACAGTCTTTGTCAAGTTCTTTGTTGCTTCAACTAAACTGCTTCATCCGGATAGGGCAGGACTAGTTCAAGTGCACTACAGAGGGGTGCAAATACAAATTCTTACTCTAAACAAGATAGCCTTTCAACAAATCATTCATCTTAAAATGAAAGAGAGACATTTATTCCCTAGCCTCATTCAAAGAGCAACTATATGGAATTATTTTTGCTGAAATCAAGATGGTCCAAGTCAGGTTTCAAAACACTACATTTGGCAAAAGTAATTAGCAAAGGAAAAATCAGTCATAAGGGTAATTGCTGAAAATCTGAAATACATATAGCTCCACATTGGTATTAGAAGTCTCAGTTGTATATTTACCATCCAAATCAGTGCAAAACCACGCACAAATCCAAAATCAGAACAAAGACTGCTATTGTCCCTGAATTACCCCATAAGAGGTTTTGGATAGACACAGTATGTCCCTTGCAGATCAAAATGGTACAGTGCATTTTCAGGAGGTAGTCTGGACTACTAAAATTACACTATTTTTTTTACTGTTGCAAAAGGTACTTCCTGTTACTGAGGATTGGTGTAATCAGCCACAACAGAAGTTGGGCCAACAATTTGAACTCTGTGGTGAATCTTTTCAAACACCTAATTGTATTTATTCTGGCTATATTTATTCTGTTTTGGGGCCATAATGGAGGACCTACTTGCATTATGATCTAAACCCATTGTGTAGAGATACATAAAGATAGGCAGCACAGCTTCAGAAAGTGTGTCAGAAAGATCAGTCCTCTTGACTTCTTGGTGATATAGGGTTTATCTTTCTCTACTCTGCACATCATCTTGACAAATGCTGCCTTTCAAGTTCATTTATCACTGATTGGATGCAGGGGGTATTTCAGGAGTGAAAGGAAAATTAAGGAAATTGTAAGTAATCCTCCATCAGGACTCACCAGCGCAACAGCCACGCCCCCATCACAGAGCACAGCTCGCTCATCCCTACCCAGTCTTCCCCAGACAGATGGTTGGAGAGTCAGGTGCTAGTTAGATCATCACCAACACCTACAGTTTCAAAGGGAGAGATCAAAAAGGAGATTACAGTTGTAGGTGGAGACACAGAAAATGCAAGGCTAAGTTACAGTGCCTCTATTTGCTATCAGCTAGTCTATATCTGAGTTTCTTATCCTACCAACTCACCCTGCCGCAGACAGGCAGGTCACAAATTCTCCAGGTAAGCCCTTATCCCTTGTAACAAACAAAATTGCCATAACAACCAACCAACACCTATCACATCCCTCCCCCTCCCTTTACAGGATGAGCAGAAGTCTTCATCCCTGTGTGCTTTAAAGGATCCACCGGCACACACTGCACAAGGAGACAAGCATCTTATTCTTTCAGTTTTCCTTTTCCCGTAGCATTCATTTGCACATTGCTAGAAGCTAAATTTTGTCCTTAAATCCTACTT
>PPHD01017091.1:0-15229 GCA_002909625.1 Bambusicola thoracicus
AAACATTAATCAAAACATTAAAAAAACAAACAAACAAACAAAAAAACTTGTATTCTACTTTCAGTATTCATGGGTTGGTCCTAGATTTGTGCAAAGTTTTCTTTAGGAAAATTTTCTTTTCACTTAATTCACCTTTTAATCTATAGTTTCCTCGCTGACATCAATTGAATTACTATTTATTAGATGAAAGACACCAGTCATTTCTTGCACGTGTTCAGTTAGCTAGAGGAATCATTAATTAACCACAAAAATTAATGCAATTGTTCAGCTCTGACATGCATTTACAGAAGGATATCTGGTGCTAGAAAAGATAAAATTCTGAAAGTATTTTGCTTGGCACTTTTGGAAGCTGTCCATTATTCCAATAACTTTTTTCCATTGTTAATAGACAAATTAGTCTTTATAAATGAGACAGTAATGCAAGCTCAGACTACTGTAGACTGGGGATTAACAATGTCTATATTCAGATATATTCCACCCATTCAAACAAAAATTAACCAACCAAAGAAAAACAAAAGATAATTTTATTTTGGAACGATCTATCTTTAATTTGGAGTTAACACTGTCAGAAACTTGACCCATACAGTAGGTCTCTGGAAGAGTAATAGATATCAGAATTTGAAATACTGTTCAGCTCTCTGTGCAGATACTTCACTGAACTTCTTACTCCCAAAAAAGGAGGTTAAAAATAATTAAGAAACTAAGACCTGAGTTTATATCATTGATGAAAATAAGGTGAACAACATATATGAGATTACTAAGGAAAAGGGTGCTTCTGGGTAAGTTAGGAATGAATATTTAATGTACAGCCAGAATTCATAAAATACGTTAAGAAAAACCACATGCTGCATGGCTGAAGTTGCCAACAATGAACTTGTCTTAGAGAGCAAAATTAGAGAGGCAACATTTATCAAATCTATTTCTTAGTTAAGTTGCAAAACCAACTTAGTCACAAAAGAGAATAAGCATATTCAAATTGAGCCTCATCTAGACTGCAAAGCCCTTTGACCTACAGAATGAAGACTGAGTCTGAGTGACCTAAACTTAGAAACCCCTTAGTGTTTAGGCTGGAAAACACTGCAGCAAACCAAATCTTTTTAAAACATAATGTAAAGAAGCTGTGATATATACAGTCAGCTCACTTCTATGACAAACAGGGCTGGAGGAAGACTGCAGTACCAGAGCAATGGTCAGCTGCAAAACAGGAATAGATATGACACTGTAAAGATATCAGAAACTTCATAACAAAATGTAAATGTTGCCTAGACTATAAAGAGCATTAAAATGCAACATTTCTTCAGTCACAGAAGAAGAAAAATGAATATGTTCCAAATTTGAAAGAAGAGACGTTTTTAATCATAGAACTGAGATGCAATCCTATATATTTTTCATTTATTTTTCTTTTCTATGCAGTGTGATAATAACACATGGACCATTAGCATTCTTTAAAAAATGAAAATTCATTTTTTGCAGCACATAAATGTTACTTTTTCCAAAAATATGTCCAATGCTTTCTGCTGTGACTCTAATTATCTCTGCAGTGTTATATAAAAAAATTAATCTGACCTTTTGAACTTACTCAAAGAGGATAAAAGGGTAACCAAAAAAAATAAAAAATCAAAAAGAATGAAAAATCTGTAGGAGAATCTAACCTGTCACAAAAAATATTTGAACTTCTGAGAATTTTTGTTAGAAATCACCTCTTTAAAATCTTGGTGAGATACTGCTTCTGCTCCTGTTATTGGAACTGACAGTCCTTTCTCTGGTACACAGAAGTCAAGAGTTCTGTGTTCCAATCTGAGCTAATAAAATCTTTAAAACATTGGAGGATATGAAAATCTGCATTTCCATTGCATCAGAAGTTGATGACTTCATGACCTACAACAAATGAAAGAACTGTCATTTTTAATTAGCAATACTTTATTGCTATTGCTAGCATTATAGATCCCTTATTTTCAGTTTTAACAGAACAGAAAGACAGTTGGAATCTCACTCTTTTTGAATCATGTCAAATTTAATTTTCTCCTTCATTTCCTATCTTCGGGTTTAGTATATGTCATGGCCTTCCTTCACATAGTCTTTCACTAGTGGAAACTTGCTTTTCTTTTTCCTTGGTCCCTCAAGATTAAATTCATTCATTCATGAATAAAACTCAAGTAGAATTTTTTTTTATTGCTAAAATAGTAAGAAGTAGGAAGAATTCCTTGCACAAGCCTTAAACACCAGGAACATAATGTTACCTAATTCAGGTATCCAAATTGCCCTGGGCTCACAGTATAAGTAATGTAAAGAAACTGTGACTTTCAAAATATAATTTGCACCATGAGTCTAATTTTGAGTATTACTTTTTTCCTCAGAAGAAACTGTGTGGGCTGGAAAGGCACAACAGTGACTACAGATTCTTTCAGAACTAGATCTATACAGCCGTGATCCTCTGACACTTCTCAAGAGCACAAGTCTTAAGGAGAGTGGCTGAGGGAACTGGGATTGTTCGGTCTGGAGAAGAGGAGGCTCAGGGGAGACCTTATCGCTCTCCTTAACTCCCTGAAAGGAGGTTATGGCAAGGTGAGAATTGGCCTCTTCTCCTGTGTAACCAGTGATAGAATGAGAGGGAATAGCCTCAAGTTCCATCATGGAGATTCAGGATATTAGGAAACATTCTGTCAAAGAGTGATCTGGTAGTAGAACATGTTGCCCAGGGAGGGGCTGGAGCCACCATCCCTGGAGGCATTCAAGAAATATGTAAATATTATACTAAGGGAAATAATTTAGTGGAAAAATATTGGTGATATGTGGATAGTTGGACAGGATGATCTTGAAGGTCTTTTCCAGCCTTGGTGATTCCATGATTCTCATAGCTTTCAAACGGCCATGGCTTTTTGTGAATCAATATTGTTGATAAATGGCCTCCAGTAACAGAAATCTGTCTTCTTCTTTCATTAAGGGATTATAATTTGCAGAAGAATGAAAAGATTGCTTAAAAATTTTTTATTGAAGTTTTAAGACATATTTGCTTTAAGCACATTTAATCTCCTTCTCAGCACCCATTCCACAATATTTGTCTCATCTCCAAAGCTTTTGAAAGTTTAAATTTGCTGTCAAAATCCCAAACATTGAAAATCATTTCTCTTCTGATTCAGCTACTTCAGGTAGCAAATTTAAACACATCACATTACAGAAGAACATGTCTGTTATGCTACAAATATAATTTAATGAAAAGCTGTGCAGAAAGAAATGAAAAATTTTGGAAACAGTTTTATCCACAGAAATCAAACAAATTTTCTTCTTTACATCTGTGTACTTTTCTTCTCCAAAACTGAAAATAGTTTTTATCTTTCTGAAAGAATATGATTTCTTATTTTGGTTTAAAAAAAAATAAACTTTAATTTTGATGGGTTTGAGGCCTTCAGAGTTTTGGTTTTTAATTTTTTTGCTTAAAGCTATCCCATTTTGCAACTTTTTCTCTTAGAAATGTCTTTTTCTTATCAGACTCGTGTTCACTCTTGGAATAACGAGCAAATGCTACATACTATAAACTCTGAACTTTTTATTTCTGTATCAACTTTCATTAATAGATCAGATAATTTGAGAAACTCCCTTTAGGAAAAAAATAAAAAAACAAAACTTCTGACTTCTTCAAATAATGTCTACTTTTCTCATTAATCTTACTCAATACCCATATTATACAAAAGAGGACTTAAGAATTGTTTTCTTAGTAGAAAATCTTACTACTACCACACTTTTCAACATGCAGTATGAAGATGGTTGGTGCTATTTGTGGAGAGTTTTATTTTAGCAGACCTTGTTTATTAAATGGTTAAAGTGAACACTTTTCATTTGAAAATTAATCAATTTAGTCACCATTACTTACAGGTACAGAATTAAAGGACATAGTCTTGAGATTAATTAATCTAACCTAATTTATTACTGTCAAACCTCTGAATCTGACCCAGATTAATTTACTGAAATACTTTTGTGTGTTGCTGTTTGTGAGATCCATTTGAGCGCAATATGACTGGTTGTAGTTATGAGTATTTAACCAATTTCCTTGAACTTCTCTGCAGAATTATTTAATGAAAAGTGCAATAAAAGCATTCAAACAATGCCTGAAAAGAATGGACCAGAGACACAAATTGGATAGCTTCAGGGGTTTGGTCACACTTGTTGTCTCAGAGAATAAGCTAAACAGTGAAACAGAATTGCTGTTGGACCACTATAATGCATGCAAAGCATCGTATAATAGCTCCACAGTATGCATTTTAAGATGAAATGCAAAAATTCTACCTTACTGAATGGCTAAGATGGTCTATATTTGAGATGAAAGAAATGATTTATTATCAGATTGGAAAATGAGCAAGCCAAAAGTGACTGTAACTTGGTGTTAAGGTGGGATCTTCAAGATAAACTACACAGGTAGTTTAATTAGGGATGGAAGAAATTGATCAGTTGTGTTCAATATGAGGATAGAAAGACAAGACAGCTCTGAGAATTACATAAATTAGTGGACTGCTCTAACTTCGACTTAGAAACTTCTCTTGAGAATTTTCTAATGGACGTTGTCATTACAGCACACTATAAGTTTCATTCAACTTTCATATCCATTGTAGTAGTAACAGGGAAGAGAATATTCACCTCTTAAAATAAAGCATGTTTATAAAGCAATTTCATTTGTAAAACTCCTTTCCTTCATTGTGCTTTGGTAAAAACACGCACAGGTTTGTGGCAGATAGAAAAGTGACAACTCATAAATAGGAATACAGCGATTCTTCAAAAAATAAATGGAAAAGCAGTCTGATTTTTACAGCTTTAGAGAAGGAGACATTTTTAGAGATTGTGAAATTCTCTTTGCAGAGTTTTTATCAATAATTTTGTTTTAGAGGAATGGAAGAAATGATAAGGTTTTCTCTAACAAAAAATGCCTACTTTAAATAGAAGTTTCAGGAGCACAAATTATGACCCATATTTCTTTTGCTTGCTAACTTGTCAGCTGCTAAATGGGCTCTCCTATTTAAATTCTGTAGATGTCAGTGCTCTTGCTGTGTAACTATGTTAACTAAGAGTTTCTGTATTATTTATCATTTTAGTAAACCAAAAGAATCAGTAATAATACCAACATATCCTCAGTAGAGGGGTTAGAAAAGAGTTCCATCACCTGCACGTCATACACATCAGAGCATCCTGATATCTTTATCAACCTCCATCTTGAAAAAGAAAAGCATTTTTGTATCCCTGCTCAAACTGCTAGACTATTCCTGAAGTGTGTCAGTGATGGAAAGGCTTTTAATTTACAATCCAAATTTATCCTTGGCCACTTCATATCCCTTTGCTTTCATGACAATGTTATCATCTAGCTTAAAATTCTTTCCTCTGTGCAGGTGCATGTCACAGATAGAATAGTAGCTTTTTTTTTTTTTCCCTAGCTGTGGTCAATCTCTGATTTTTAAGCTGGATGTAGTTTATGAGCAGCTCAAGTGCATTTTCCTTTCTGGAGCTTAACTTTGTACTAAGTAGGAAGGTGGTGTCATACAATTGCTGGGTAAGTCAAATATCCAGCTGTGAAAGTAAATTAGTAAAATAGGCCATCATTACCCCATTTAACCTGCACCCCAGATTACAGGCTATAGGACCAATAGCTGCAAGCCTATTATCCAGCATCAGGATAGAAAAACCCTGAGAAGGCATAATTTTCTACTCTGAACTACTCTCATTGCTTCCCTTCCTTAAACTCCACAAGTCTATTGTCTATCTATTGACAATCTGAAGGTTTCTGAGTGAGACTTGGAATGTATACTCCAAATTAAGTCCTCTCTTCTACTTAGTTATTTTCATTCCCTCTCAAGAAACCATGCATACCTGAAAAGCAATTCCTTATATTTTGCTACTTTTTTCTTTCAGAGAACCTTGGATGTCACAGTTTCATATACTCTTAACTTTATTATACAAACTGTGCATTTACATTCCAGTTTGAATTTTTCTACCTCTCTCTAATTATTCTGCATTTTCTCCTTAAAATAAACGTCCACTGCTTTCTCCCCTTTGAGGTACTCAAACACTTCACCCACATTACTTTTCAATCTTCTTTCTGATAAGCTGAGCAGATTAAACTTCTTACATCTTACTGTAAGGAATTTTCCCTACCTCTTCATGATTTACTGGCCATGTTCACTACCTTTCCTAATGCTTTTATGTCCTAGTAAAACCTGGGCACAGAATCTGATGCAATGTCCCAGGACTGGTCTCGTTAATATCACATAAAATAATTGACCTTCATGTTCCTACTTACTCTTTTAACCTTTCCACACCCATGGATAACACAGCACAGATAGAACTTTATCATGATGATGCTGAATTGTTCAACTTGAATTCTGAATCATCTTCTGAATCACTACTTTCTCTAACTCTATCCAGAGTCCTGATTGATATACTGCTAATATCCTTCCTTCACAGTATTAAGTTGGTCTACTTAAATGGGTTATAACACCTAGATTTCTTGCTTATACACTTTCATATATATTCCTATATATAAATACGTACATACATAGATATAGCTATTCTGGTGATAAATAAATGCTACAGAACATAAGTATAGAAAGGCCAATTATTAGCTTAGTGATGCTTGTCTCTAAATGGAGATTTGTTTGTCCTTTTTCATTTCTGTATATATGTATGTACACAATTTCTTGATTCTCTGATGCCTTGTGAATACATACAAACCAGTATAGTAGGTGTAATAAAGCTTTCTTATTTTATTTACTTTTTAACCATGAATACCATGAATAACCTTCTATGGAAATAAAAATGGTTACAAGTTGGGATAATATGATAAAGCAGATCAATTCAGAATATTTGGTAGTGAAAATGATGTCTGAGGTCAAGAAGGACAGGATGAGAAGCAACAATTTCAAACTGCACTAAAATGAGAAGTTAGATATTACTGGATTAGAAAGAGAATGTGTTCTCCAGCTACAGGAAGAAACGAATGAGGTTTGCTACTAAAGGAGACCGTAGTAGCATTTTTACTGAAACATAATACTGAAGGTAATAATAAATTATTTGTAAAGATTTAGAAAGACAAAACAAATAAGAAGTTTATAAAGAAAGCAGAAATACACAAATTGGCTTTCACATAGAATAAATACCAGATTAAGTTTACTAGAAGTTTTTAATTTGCTTTGCTTTTAGTTGCTATTAGAAATAAAAGATGTAATAACTATTTTTCAATTAAAATGTGAGTAAATGACAGTAGTCCAGAGATTTGCAATACTTAATACTCCTCATTTAAGTACTTCTAAAAGAGTGAATTGGTATTGTTCGCATCCAATGGAAGAACTAGATAAGAGATCTGTATCTTCCTTCAACAGAGTTTTTACCAGAAGTCAGCACAAATAGCAGAAGCTATTTATTGTTTTTTTCATAATTCAAAAATCAAAATCATCAAGGTTGAAAAAGACCTTCAAGATCATCCAGTCCAACCATCCACTTATCACCAATATTTCCCCACTAAACCATGTCACTTAGTACATCTAAACGCTTCTTAAACAGCTCCAGGGATGGTGACTCCATCACCACCCTGGGCAGATTGTTCCAGTACCTGACCACTCTTTCATAGAATAAATTTTCCTAATATCCCACCTGAACCTCCCCTGGCACAACTTGAGGCCATACCCTCTCATCCTATTGCTAGTTATGCAGAAGCCGCCAACTGTCACATCACCACAGTGTCCTTTCAGGTAGTTGTAGAGTATGATAATGTCTCCCCCAAGCCTCCTCTTCTCCAGCCTAAAGTTCCCTCAGCCACTCCCCGTAAAACTTGTACTTCAGTTCCTCAATCCACTTCTTGTAGTGAGAGGCCCAAAACTGAACACAGCACTTGAGGTGTGGCCTCACTAGTGATAGGGGAAGATCACCTCCCTGCTCCTGTTGGCAACCCCATTTTTGATACAAGCCATGATGCCATTAACCTTCTCGGCTACCTGGGGACACTGCTGACTCATGTTTAGCCAAGCACTGACCAACACTTCCAGCTCCATTTTTTCTACACAGTCTTCCAGCCACTCTGCCTTGAGCCTGTAATGCTATTTTGGGCTGTTGCAGCCAAAGTGCAGGATCCAAAATCCAGGAGTGGCTTTAGTTGCACTATGTAATGCTACTCACAATTTTATTCATATATATATATTTATTGGCTGTGTTGTTTTTATAATGATTGTCAGCTGTTAAGTAAGACTTCCATAACATTAAAGACCTTTTCTTCAGATCCACATGGCTGATCACAGTGCTGATATTCTTCTCTCCTGACATGTGCAGAACACACTTTAGAATGTCAGTGGGAGTTCTGCATACATATGGAAAGGAGGCTACAGAAGATGACATTTTCCATGTGGCCCTGAGATGAAAATTTTGCCCTAAGATAGTTCCTCCAGTAAGTTTTTTTTTTCCACTGACGCAGTCACTTTTGCTTTAATAAAAAACGAACCTCTAAGACAATGTAAAGGAATACCATTTGCCAAGGGACTGTTTGATATGTAGGTCTATGTTTAAATATCAACATGAAACATTCACTGAAGAAATACAAGTGACAGTAGTATTTTTCCATGAATGATCCTTACAGGTTTTATTTCTGATCTACATCATACCAACATAGACCAATCTTAGAGCAGACTACAAACTATGATATTCCACATGCATAACTGTCTAATTTTTTTTAATTCTGTGATAATGCTTCAAAAAACGTTGATTGGAAGTGTCATTAATCTCAAACAGTCCTAGGGAAGAAGTAACAGAGTATGTAACTTAACAAAATAACACTTGCATATAAAATAACATAAAATAATTTCTACTTTTTTGTTATTACTATTTTTCAAAGCTTAAAGTATCATGAAATGCAGTATCAACTTCACTGTTTTCCTGTTCATACACTAATGAATAAAGTGATTGATTCTGCAAAATAAGTTTTCCTAACAAAATATCTAACAAAATGTTTTCTTTCTGTTGTTGTTTTTTCCCCTACCTGTTCTTAGTTTGGTAGCTACAAAGGAAACAGACAGCGCAAGATCCCGTAGCATGCCAATGTCGCCATCTGATTTCTTGGATAAGCTAATGGGTAGGATGTCGGGCTACGATGCAAGGATCAGACCAAATTTCAAAGGTAATTTCAAACCTAAACTTCCAAATAATTCAGTATTTTTTCTCATAAAAAATATGGAAAAAAAATACGAAAACCTAGAAATACACTTTTTTTTTTTAAGTGAATTCCCTTTCTATTACAGTTTCAGTAGTATTATGCTCTATTCCTGTCATCTTCACAGCTTAACTAATTTAGATTAGTTTTTTTTTTTTTTTTAGATTAGTGAAAATTAGTCTTACAACTATATTTGGACTGTGTAATACTTTTCTTTTTTCTCTTTCCTGAAATACTTGTTAATGGACTTGAATCCCCATCTTCCACAACAGTAGTCTTAAGTAACTTAGAAAGAAAGTTACATGAAACACCTGCCTGATGCTGAATACAAGGAGTATATTAAGCACACATATATTAAGCATATCGGCATCAAACTCAAGAATTTGTCTTAGTTACCAAATCTATCACAAAATTCCTCTTGTGCCTCAAGAGGGACTGTGCTTCCTCTTGTTCTTGAAACTGCAAGTTTTTGATAACTGGAATTATCTGTTGGTATGTGTCTTATTGACATTCATCATAAAGAAGACTGAAGTAAGATTAGAACTGCTAAGTTTACAAATGCAAATATTACACCTTCTTTAGCACAAATCATACTATTCAAATGCAGGCATGTTAATTTAGAATATTTAATAGAAAGATAACACGTACATACCCAATATGTTATCATGCAATCACACAACCAATTATACACAAAAATGCCATGCATCCTAATTTTTGCAGTCTGAGAACTTCAGGTAGATTTGATACTTTTTTTCAGAATGCAGAATTCCAGTAATATAGCAGAACTACACTTAGCCCTAATTCTGAATCTATAGATCAAGCTACTAGTCTTTAAAATTCTCCAAAATACAAACACTTTTATAGAAAGGATAAACCTGCTGTGATTTAAAATATTACTCTTTTGTCTTAGTGGCCTCTTCCTCTGCCTTTGTTGCAATGAGTTCTCTTAGCTCTAGCATTTTATGATGAGTTTCCCTATATTTTTACTACTTCCCCTTTGAGCAGACATGCCTTCCCCCTCTGAATTACCTGTTGATACCTTTACAACTTAATTCTTATCTGGCACTGATTTTTATACTTTGACATTGCCATACCTCAGTAACTTAAGTAATAATGACTCTTAAGCATTATTATTTGCTACTTTTGCCAAAATTTGCCCAGAATGATTCAAAAGAACAAAGTAAGTAGTTTGTCAGCTTACTTCATGAACAGTTGGTGTTGCATGTATAAACTCATTATCAGGGATTTACCACATCGGGAAATGCTTCATTTTTAGTAAACTAGCAGTACTGATCTTTTTCAAATAAAATAAACATGCATGGGAAATTCAAACACATCACTAAAAGATTTACAACAATGACCAATATCCCTCAGTCTATACAGTACAAGTCCTCAGGCTATGCTTGCCTGAAGTACCCTGAGGAATATTCCACGATGTGCTTTCCAGAGCATCAGTGTATCAAACAATATTCACAAAGCAATGCAAAAACTCCACATCTAAAACTGCTTGCTTATATGAACAAAAGCTTTTAATTTATTTTTGATCCTGTCTTAGTTTCAGCTGGAATGGATTTTTCTTCTGAGTGTCTGGTATGATGCTATGTTTCAGTTCCAGGATAAAAACAATGTTGATAACACACTAATGTTTATAGCTGTTACTAAGAAATGTTGTACAGAGCCAAGGCCATTCACAGTGCAGGGCTCAAGGAACTGGGAGGAAGCAGAATTAGGACAGCTGACCAAAACTGGCCAAAGGGCTATCCCATACTACATGACAGTATGTGGAAGGATTTTTGAAGGGGGTGGGACTTCATCTCACCTTCTGCTGCTCAGGGGATGGTAAATAATTGCTTGTTATATATATTCTTATTTGTGCATGTGTATCTAGATAGATAGATATAGTCATAATTATTATCCTTTTTGCTATCTTAGTAAATAGTTTTATCTCAGCCCACAAGTTTTACTTCTTCCCACTCTCCCCCACCCCCAATTCTCTCCCATATCACGCTGGGAAAGGGGCTGAGTGAACAGTATGTGATACTAAGCCACCTGCTGAGTTAAACCATACACATCCTTATTAAAGTTTTGCCTTGTTCCCATAGTATTCCCCTTAGCAATGCAAACTACAGGTTGAACCTAAGGTAACACTGTGAGGAGTAATGAAAGAACTAAAGAGAAATCTAAGCTCCACTTTGGAGGGATTCTCAAGTCCTACAAATAAGGGCTAAAAATTTGGAGATTACAGTTTAGGGATTGACCTGGGGACAGGATTCTGGAGTTTGTCATAGACACAATGCAGTCTTCTGATGGGACTACACTGAAGAACAGACAGATGCTTAGAGATTAGTGAATTCAATGTAGTTCTTCTTAAATATATAATTCAGAAGACTCAGAGCCTTGTTTTGTAACTGTTGGAATTTAAAGAGACTAAACCTAATTTGACATTGTTCTTTTTCAAAAAGTGCACATTCTAAATCTTCTAGACAGCTATGCAGTTTGAACAAATCTGGCCAGAATGATTCAAATCTATCACTAAGAGTGTCTCCTTAAGTGACTCTGCCACCTTCTCATTAGCTGTGTTTGTCCTAGAACAAATACTGCAGTTTCGCCTTTATGAGCTTTTAATTTGGTAAGTTTTAAAGGAACAGATCTAGTAAGAGATCTCAGATAATCATTTTATGCTTTTTTTCTTTCAATAACATTTCTGCATGGACAAGGTTTTAATCTAACATCTTTCCACCATAATTGATCTTGGTCAGTAAAACAATATTGTACCTTTTGTCTGAGTTCTATGCGTCTCAGTAAGGAATTTTGAGTATCCTTATTTAACAGAAAGAAGAGAACAAAGATGATACTGTTAGCACTTGTTTAGGAAATAAAACAAATGAACAGATCTTGTAATATGTGTTCAAAATATTATAGTTACAAAATACTTTTATTTCTAGTAAATCTAAACTGTAGCAAGATGTTTATCTTAATATCTCAGGCACTTAAACATGCAAAATACTTCACTTTCAAATGTGGACACAGTCATGAAATCTGTATGTAAAAATTGTCATGGACTCAAATAAGACGCTCAGAAAAAAACAGATAAGAGGTCCAGTATATGTTGGTGGTACATATATGCTCAGGAAAATGATTTAGCGGAGGGCTGTTAGGGTAGTTTGGTTAGGTCGTGGTTGGACTCAATCTTTAAGGCCTTTTCCAACCTGAGTGATTCTATTCTGTATTTTCAGTTAATACAACACACACTGTATCCTTTGAACTAATATCATAGGGTGTAAACTTTTGGTTTCATATAGGAAAGTCTAAATTGTTCTTTGCCTTGATACTGACAAACAGCATTCAGCAATCATTAGTTTAGGAACTTCTTTAGCCAGAACCCACTTGAACTTTTGGCTTTTCCAGTGTTTCATAGCAATAGCAATTGCACAATAGCAATGTTTTGCTATTGTGCAAAGTATCACCTTTGTTTCTATTTAGTTTGGATGTGGTGACTATTTTATTTCCATGTGTCTTATTAAGAAATGGACAAAATTCCTTTTCACCTTTACAGATTTTTGTACTTATTTATTGCTCCCTACTAAACTCTTCCAAAGTTAAAAGCGCTGTTCTACTTACGCTGTTTTTGTTGAGCAGCAGTTTATGCAGTTTGTCACCCTTGACTGCCTTCTTGACATCTTTTCTTTTTTTCTCCCTAATATATCATTTTAAGGCGGACAAAAATTTTGAAGTGTTCAGGATGGAAGTTCATGATCTACTTCTATGGCTGCCCACCTATATTGATGTCTACAGAACATGCTTTCAATGAACCACCCATAGCACATCTATCTACTCCTCTCTGCTCAGAAATCATTAATTTAGAACCATTTAGTATGAGGGCATAATAAGGATGGATTTGCATTTGACTAACACTGAATGTCTTAAAAAAATTATTGTTTAAATCTCTAAACCATTTCTAAATTGCTTTTAGTTTCTATTTACCCTATTTTTAACTAGCTATTAACTGTCTTTTTGTAATGCTGCTTTTCAAATTAAGCATCAGCGTTGTAGCTATTTAGGGTTCATCTTCTTTATAAAAGCAATTATATTGAAGAAAAACTACACTTTAAAGCAGTGCTATTTTAAGCAACATAATATCATGCCAAATTTGAAATTATGACAAGTATTACTACATAGATATTTCAGAAAGGAAAGCTGCCTTGGAATCAAATTATCTAACAATCTAACACAGCCAGGAAATACAGTTTTCTCTCTGACAGTTGTTAGTAGTTTCTAGTGACCCTGCCTTTGTTCACCTGCCCTGTTTTTTCCATTTTCCTTGACCATCTTCAGGGGTTCATTTCATATATCAGTGATAAGCCTTTACTGAATTCTAAGATGTATTAAATATGCTTACTCGCTCTAAATAATTAACAAAGTTGCAAAATGACTGTAGTGTCAAAGTGACTGTAGAGTGATACCTCTTTACCTGAGAATTATTATAGATGTGTAACCTAGTGTATTAGAATGACTGAAGTACACAGTCATGTTTTGTTATAATTGCCATGCAGTACTTCAAAACAATTACTGTTTTGAAGAAAGCAAGCTAGATGTTCCAAGATAGGTCCTGTTGGCAGAACTTTCAATGAATATTCTGATTCTTCAAATATGTAATGTCAACTTCACTGGTCACATTAAATTTTGCTAGTTGTAAAGAACCAGCAGTGGCAGAATAGCCTATTACTTCAGCAACTCTTAAATAAATATTACATAAGCATTTGAAAAACCAGCTACAGATCTTTCATTGTTAATGGTTGCTTACTACTGGAAAAAAAATTAGTGTTTCCAGGGCTGAAATGGATTGTTGATATGTGAATCAAAGGTGCAGAAGGGTAGCAGAAGAGCCTTAAGATGGAAAAAACCTTGTTTCCATTGCACGTAGACATAGATTGATAAGAAATAATGTAGAAATTGGGATGCAATGTCACAATGCCATTTTTACAGAGATTTGCAGAGAAGTAATTTAAAACCTTTTCCATGAAGAGATGGCTTATTGTTCAGTTATTGTAATGACTGCTCTGCCAGTACTGATGCTTCACAAATGCAAGATAAAGCAGAACAGCAGTTGCTCTGAAGACCCACAGTAACAGAAAAATTCAGCTTAAATGGATTCTTAACTATTTTTTGAATTTAAGAGAAATGAGAATAGAATCTAAGTCATTCTTCCTTATTCACATTTGTTCCTGTCAGTAGCCAAGATAAGAGAGCAATAATGTATTTCAGTTACCAGTGATGACAGATAATGTTAAAAGCTGTCTTGAGAGAAAAAGGTCACTTCTCCTCCTAACTGTTGCAAAAAGTAGCATGCATTTTTCACTTAAAAAAAACACATTAAGAAATATACATTTCAAATTTAGTTGATTTTTTGCTGTCCTTTTTCTTTTGTATATAATTCTCTGTGTAAGTTCATAATGAATTCCTTGTCTTTACATTAAAATTGGCCAGTCTGGTAGTGTAATTTTGAGAAAAATTGAAAGAAATAATCTATTACATATCAGAAATCATTCAAATTTTGCATTAAATGAGTTTTGAATGTAACAGTATTTCCTCTTAAATCAATAAATATTGTTTCATAATAGTTTACTACATCAATTCGTTTTACAATCACTCAATATGCATCGATTCTGGAATAGACACTGATGTTTTTCTTTTTTCTCCCCCCCTTTTGCAGGTCCTCCAGTTAATGTCACATGCAACATATTTATAAACAGCTTTGGATCCATTGCAGAGACAACCATGGTAAGGTACCCTATCTCAAAAAATGTTTAAAGTTCAAGATATTTAATAAAGTTAAAAAACAAGGTAGAACTTCTCTTAATATGGAACTAAACGAAATAAATCCTCTTCTGAAAACAGAACATTTAATTTAGCAGCTGAATTTTTCTAATAGAAAATATGTTGCCACACTATCAAACATAAAAATAAAAGTTTTTATTTTTAGTTCTCCGTAAGTTTTATTTAATAGTTGTAATGATTATTATTTTCCATTAGATAGGTATTAGTTCCTGT
>PPHD01017092.1:0-15229 GCA_002909625.1 Bambusicola thoracicus
GGCTGCCCAGAGCCACATCCAGCCTGGCCTCCAATGCCTCCAGGGATGGGGCATCCACAGCCTCCTTGGGCAACCTGTTCCAGTGCTTCACCACCCTCTGGGTGAACAACTCCTCCCACTATCTAACATAAACATCCCCTGTCTCAGTTTAAGACCATTCCCCCTTGTTCTATCACTGTCCGTACTTGTAGACAGCCATTCCCCCTTCTGTTTATACGCTCCCTTCAAGTACTGGAAGGCTGCAATGAGGTCTCCCCAGAGCCTTCTTTTTCCCAAGCTAAACAAGCCCAGTTCCCTCAACCTTTCCTCACAGGAGAGGTGCTCCAGCCCTCTGATCATCTTAGTGGCCCTCCTCTGGGCCCACTCCAAGAGCTCTACGTCCCTCCTGTACTGGGGGCTGCAGGCCTGGATGCAGTACTCCAGATGGGGCCTCACAAGAGCTGAATAGAGGGGGACAATCACCTCCGTCTCCCTGCTGGCCACCCCTTTTTTAATGCAGCCCAGAACACAGTTGGCCTTCTGGGCTGCAAGTGCTCACTGCTGGCTCATGTCCAGCTTCTCGTCCACCAGGGACCCCCAAGTCCTTCTCTGCAGGGCTGCTCTCAAGGAGGTCCTTTCCCCCAGTAATAAAGATGTTCAGTGATATTATATTCCTAAATATACTGTTGGCACCTCCTCTTGCTTTTTTCAGTTGTCTTTTTTAGACATCTTGGTGTCGGTAGCATCATTCTAATGTAGGGTTGGGAGAGTGTGAAAAGGAGAACTAGGCTGGCAAGAGCAATAAGAAGCACTAAAACTGAGAGTAGGTTTTTTAGAATGAACTCATAATGATTAAGTAAAAAAAACCAACAGAGTTTACACATAAGGTTTATTTTCAGAAATGCTGCTATTCTCCTTTTGGTTTTAGATGTTGTTTGCTCCTTCCTCCTTAATTAGGAGCAGTACTCACTTAAGAGCGTTACAAATTCATAGTAGTGCTGGTTGATAATAGAAAGATCAAGGCATGCAACATCATTGTATTCACATTATCTCTAATAATATTTTTCAGGGTTATGCAGCTCTATATGTTACAAGCTTTATGGATTAAGCTTTTCTATTGTCTTTGTATTATGTTCAAGTGAAGCATAAGTAAAGACCAGGGAATTACACGTTTGTGTGTACGTTTGTATTTGTTTAACTCTCATTATCATAACTGTAAAAAGTCAGCCTTGATGTTCTTGCTGACTCATCTGCCTGTATAATTCGCACGTTCTACTCTCTGAAACAGTGAGTAGGTGGTAATTAATTTTATTTTAAGAATTAACAATATGAGTAGAAATTCAGATTCTGCATGTTGTCCCAGTGCCTGGAGGTATCTGATACTTTCAGTTACTGAGGAATATCTCTGTAGCATATTTACCGAGCTTGATGCTTAAGGAAAGCTTATGCAGAGAACGCTTGGCACTGATTTTCAGTGTTTTCTATTAATGTATGCTGAGGAGCATGTGCTGCTATAAAACAGAGCAAGCTGTATGTTGCACAGACTCCCTGGTAACTTCGAGGGCAAATGCGCTCAACAGAAAGGCAGATGGGTTAGACTCTTCTGTCATCCCAACAAACGTCTTCGTTTAGTCATTGCTTTGTTTTCTAACTGTTCAGTGTTTATGCTGTTAAAGCTACTGTAACTGCTGGCAGTTGTGCCGTCTTGATGCAGTATAACGCATCTCAACCAGTTCTCCCTGATGAGGCAAATGAGGAAATTGAATGAAATCACTCTAGAGGCTGGGCAGGGGTAGGACAGGGAGCAGTGGCATGTCCTGAGGTACAACTCTACCAAGTTTTACAGTGAATTTCAGACTTAATAGCAAACAGAAGAAATACAGACACTGATCTCGAAGACTGGGAGATTATCCTAACTGAGTGTGAGTTATGGGTGATCTTTGTTACATTATTAAACTCCACCACTACCCTTCTACTTCCCCCTCCTTCTCCTTTCACTCTTTACATGACTTCTTGAAGGCAGGTTCCATACCATACGGTTTAATTTTTATTTTTGTACATATTAGAGTTGATCATAATTACTTTGCAGGCACATGCTTTGTGTTCTTGTATAATATTTCATTTAAATATAGATTTGAGTTGTTTTATATTGGTGGTACTTCCTTTTTGACTTTTAATCTGGTTATTGCATTATGTTTTATATCATTTATAGGAAATGTGGAGGAAAAATGTGTTTACTATAGGACCTATTTAGGAAGTGTGCTCAGTGGTGTAAATAAAGACTTTGTCACAATTAGTCCATGCTTCCATTCAAAAGTGATCGGATGTAAATAGCTGGGAGGAGGGAAGCTGGCCGAAGTGCAGTGTGAAGCTGGTATGCAAAGGAGTGTTATCCCTTCTCTTTCAGACTGATAGCTCCGTGGTGACTTTTAATTGGTTTCAAATCTGAAATCAAGTTTGAGTTTTTCCTCTCACTGGGATGTTTTGCCTCTCATCTAATCAAACCAGAGGCTGCAATCTGTATGACAGTGCTATCTATTTTCACACTGTTGTTATCTTTAAACTCATATTAGCATGAAACTGACAGTGTTCTTTTAAAATGTGATGAATAATATGATTATGATAACTTCAGACATATGACTTTTTTTTTCTTTCTTTTTCTCCCCTCCTTTCACCTTTATTAGTGTCAAATCAATAGTGCCTTGGCTTCATTTCATACTGCTTTGGAACTTGCAACGGACCAAAGGGAGATTCAACATGTCTGCTTATATGAAATAGGTAAATGGGATATCTTTATGCTATAAATATTTCACTTTCAAGTTTTGACTAATAACTTCAATAAAGAAAATGAATGGTTTTGTTTAGGATTATTAAAAAAGGTTTCAGAATACTGGCTCGAATGGGTAATGTTAATCATAGAATGGCCTGGGTTGAAAAGGACCGCAATGATCATTGAGTTTCAACCCCGCTGCTATGTGCAGGGTCATCAACCAGCAGACCAGGCTGCCCAGAGCCACATCCAGCCTGGCCTTGAATGCCTCCAGGGATGGGGCATCCACAGCCTCCTTGGGCAACCTGTTCCAGTGCATCACCACCCTCTGGGTGGACAACTCAGGGTGAACACCCTCTGGGTGAACAACTCCTCCCACTATCTAACGTAAACCTCCCCTGTCTCAGCTTAAGAGCATTCCCCCTTGTACTATCAGTATCCACCCTCGTAAACAGCCATTTCCCCTCCTGTTTATATGCTCCCTTCAAGTATTAGAAGGCCACAGTGAGGTCTCCCTGAAGCCTTCTCCAAGCTAAACAAGCCCAGTTCCCCCAACCTTTCCTCATGGGAGAGGTGCTCCAGCCCTCTGATCATCAAATCATCCTGTCACCTTATTTGGTTGAGTAACACTCAACAATTGTTTATAATTTTCAAGTTCTCTGAGGCTGTTCACCTGCAGAAGATCGTTTAAAGTGAAATCTCTGTTTCTATGTCAAAAACAAATCCTAATGGAGCTTCAGAGACTGCAGGACCTACCTATATTTTGTAGTTCATTTTACGCTACTGATGGAAGGAAATGATTAACATTAACAGAAAGTGTCATTCTTTTCTCTGCTTTTAATTTTCATGGAACTCTTTAGAGTAGAGAAGCTTTAAATGGGTCTGGTTAAAGAAGAGTAAGGGAGCTGGTAGTAGCTAAGGAAGAGCTTTTGGTGTCTGTTTAGATTTGTTGTTAGTGTGAATTGGTTTTGTTGTTTTTTATAACACGAATAACTCAGTATTTTCCAGCTAATTTAAACCAGATTTAAAAGGTATTATTAATTAGTTTTGTTTTAAATTTTCCAGTTATTGGTATAATTGTTAAGCTAGCTCTGGCTCTCATAAGCAGATGCTATGCTTCAGTAACGTTTATACCACATGTGAATTACTGTGCTTTCATTCAGTTGGTCTCTCCTTTAGGCTGGTGCAGCATGATAGAGATGAATTTCAAAGATGCCTTTGAGTCCTTTGAAAGGCTTAAAAATGAATCCAGGTGGTCTCAGTGCTATTACGCTTATTTAACAGCAGGTGAGTATTTTCAGTGATGATTGCAAGTGATAAATCAGTGATGTGATATGGTACTTCTGGCACTGACTAGTGCTCTTAGTGTGTTCCACACAGTTGCTTATGCAGCTTTCAGACTGTACTTATATAATTTTTTTAATGTAATTTATTAATGCATATGTATATGTGCCTTTGCCCTCCAGCTGTGATTATTACATGACCTATTGCTAAGCTGACAGCGTATTGAAAAGATTTACTTAATAAATCCTTAGCTGTTGGGTGATCCTAGCTCCTTTAATGGCTATGCAAAACAATACAGGCTTGTTGATGATCTCAGAACATACCTGGTAGAGTTGGGATTTCCATGTTCATCAGATCCCACTCCAGGTCCTTTGCAGAAGTGCATGGCTTTTTTTCCCCCATAACTCTATGCTGTTTAATCTTTTTTTCCCTTTTTTTTTTAAATCCCAGCAGTGTTAACACATTTTTGTTTCTGTGTCATAGTGTGCCAAGGAGCCACTGGTGATGTCAATGGTGCTCAGAATGTGTTCAAGGAAGTTCAGAAGCTTTTCAAAAGAAAAAATAATCAGATTGAACAATTTTCAGTGAAAAAGGTTTGGTTTAGCATAAGCTAACATGTTTCAGAACAGCAATTTGACAGTTGTGTTTTATTCTTTACCATTATTTATTTTTTGATTGAAGTATCTGTTTTCTCCTACTTTGCTTTTGTTGAATTAATGGGAAGGATTCGGGGAAGGAAAAAAAAGTAGTGTCATATTTTTGTTCGCCAAGTCTTTAAAATATATGAATTGGCTTTTCAACTGAAGTAATTATTAAAGATACAGATAAAGAAAGGTCTCAGGCCAGGCTAGATAGGGCTGTGAGCAACCCGGTCTAGAGGGATGTATCCCTGCCTGTAAGTGGTGGTTGGAACTTGATGATCTTAAAGGTCCTTTCCAACCCAAAGCATTCTGTGATTGTCGTTTTCTCTCTAACTGTTTTTCCTACTCCTTTTTTTTTTTTTTTTTTTTTTTTATCTTTTTTTGGTCAAAGGCATGATTCTTTTTGAAAGCTAGATTTGTCTAGCGAGTATCACCTGATTTAGGATTTTCAGATGTTGCAATGTCAGCATCCAGTCAGTACATAGTTGGGATTGTGAAACAGAAGAAAACAAAATAAGGCTACACATAAAGAAGCTTTAATATTGATCAATGTGTAACCCTTAAGTTAAATAAGAAGCCTTTTTTATTAGTCTTAAACTTTAAACTAAATTGCCAACAACTACCTTTAAGAAAATTGTTGGATGCTTTCATACAACAGTTACTATTTGGTAAATTGTTTGTGAGTATTATTTTCTTTGTGGAAGGACAGACGACTGATCTTCTCTCTTTCTTCTTCCTTTCCAATTTGCAGGCAGATAGATTCAGAAAACAAATGCCAACCAAAGAGCTCTGTGTCCTGGCATCCATTGAAGTACTGTACTTATGGAAAGCCCTTCCCAACTGTTCCCTCTCCAACCTACAACATATGAGCCAAGGTATAATATGGATTCTTGATACAGTTATTTATTTTAAGTGAGGTATGCAGTTTGCTAAGATCAATTAAATTGTGTGATAACAGTTCCATTAATATCCCTGATTTTCTAGTCCCAAAACATAATGGTGAAGCTTATAAAATCAGATTTAGTCACGTAAAAATAGATTATAGTAATTTTTTTTTTTTAGTTTTCCTGTAGAGCAGTCAATCTTAAAGGTTGCAAACAGTAGACACTTCTGTCCTGCATACTCAAAAGCAATAAAGATCTTTCTTATAAGCTCCCAGCTGGTGGTGCACGTTTTAATGTGAAATAGCAATATGGATTAAAATTCAGAGGTGAGCTTCTTGTAAGGCTTGATAATGACAGATGGGTCTGCATCAGCAGTTCTTGGTTGTAGGTATTCTGTGCGGTGAAAATGTTGCTACACGTTATGTGTATCTCAGGAATGACCAGATGATGGAGTATTTTTTGTTTCCTCTCTTCTTGGACAATGTGGGTTTCCATTTCTAAGGGGAGTTGCCAGACTTTTCTTTGGGGCTGGGAACTCTGGTTTGTAGGGATTAAGCACATGTATCTTTGTAGGTAAATTACCAAGTAACTTGAGACTTGTAATAAAAATGAGACTTGACTGCGCTACCTTTGTGTCCAAATATTTAATGTAGCCAATCCTTAGTTATTCATAGGTGGTTTATTTGGGGACCACAGAACTGGTTTAAATCAGGCTGAGTTTATTACATGAGGCAGAATATGAAGTTAAGGGAGCTCTACTGTTCCCAGAATCCCAGAGCTCCTTTTGGAGGGTTGAAAATTCTTGTAGACACCTGTGTTACTGGGGGGTCTCTTGAAGTGATGGTGCAGACAGGTGCAAATGGTTCCTTGTGAAACTAGCCTTGATGTAACAGCTGTTCTGAGTTGGTGCTAATAAGCCTGATTAAAATGGGTCCTGATTCATCTAGTGATCGTTACGTGCATCAGTGAATACAGCGCTATGCAGCTGAGTCACAGTCTGGCCCAGCAATTAGCCTTACCTACTCATCAGCACTGGGAATTATGATGCCGGAATTCTCTAATCTGGAGTTTTACATCCAGTATGGATTTCTGTGTCTGTCACTTGTCTTCAGTTCAAAACAGATGTACTTTATCTGAAATGCTTGGATATTTGTATTTTGCCCTGTTTTCCTTGAACCGTGGACTACGCAATTTTTCTTTCAATGTCTGGGACAACCCTGTTGCCAATAACATCAGGAGGAGTGGATTGTTTATTAACTTTGACTTTCTAGCTGATCTTTCAAGGACTAACAGAAATGTGTTCTCTTCATGCGAGAAGAGTGCACCATCTCATCTGCCTGTGACTTCAGAGGGCCAATTCATTCCTGATAGGAATTATTACCGTTAGTGACAGATTGCTTGATGAGATTGACACAGAATGGGTTGTATTTAAAAGAAACCAAATTACTTTGATGTTGATTGTTACTGGCATCTCACATTTTCTGCTTCATTTTAGTCATTAGAGTAAAAAATCACTGTAGATTGCAATTCTTGTCTAAGGAAAGATTTCAATCCGTCTTGTTTGTTTATTGGAATGTTTTCATTAAGCTTGTCAGGATGTCGATGATTCATCAGCTGTTGGTTTGAGGAATTTGCTTCTTGGTGCCATACACAAATGCTTGGGAAATTCTGAAGATGCTGTTCAGGTAAGTTGTTATTTACACCATTAGTTGTATTTTGTGAACTATAATTGTATTAATCAGTAAATATTGTTGAGGAAGTCTGTTAAGCAAACTGCTAATTTTTAATGCTATTGATCAGTCTGTTGTATGAATTCCAACAGTATACGTTGGGTTCTTTTCAAATATTGAATTTAGGCCATTCTATTCTAAAAGCAATTGTCTGATGTTGACGAGCTTGGCAATTAACGTGTCCTGTGGAGCAAGAGTGAAGTGGAAATTGGGAAGAAGACTGGAAAAGTTCCTGTGCTGCTGGGTTTACTCTTTTTGGACGCACAAAAAGATCAACTTAAACATAAAACTTGTTGATTGGCCTTTTGAAGGCATGGATGTACTGTTCCTGCTGTAGAGCTTTTTAGCTGTGAGACACTAAGAGGGGTGATAATTAGCAAATGCAAAATTATAATTCTGCCACTGTAGGCAGATTTTTTTTCTTCCCTTCCCTCCCCAGGACTGAATACAATTCACATAAGGAACTAGAGAGCTGTCGTTGGTATTACATCTCCCTCCCAGCCCACCATCGGAATTAGTTTAAATAATTCATGTAAAAGTTCCTTGTTAGGCTTAATGGTTTTGAATATAATGTTGGAAAAACCTTGACATGGTCAACGTATTGCTTGGCAAAAAATGCAAACAAATAATTTTGCCTTGATTCAGTAGTGTTAGTGAAAACCTCCCCTTCCTTGCTTAAAGAATCGGCGCCATTGGAAATGTTAACATATTTTCATGTTACTTGGGCTAATTTCAAATGCTTGAAATTGAAAGGTACTTTTGGATTTTTAAGTGATGAAATCTTCCATTTTAAGTCATTTCAGTCTTCTTTTCTTTTTATAGTACTTTCAGCAGGCTGCTAAAGATGAACTGTGCCGTCAAAACAACTTGTACATCCAGCCATATGCTTGCTATGAGCTTGGCTGTCTTCTATTAGACAACCCAGAGGTAATGGTATAACCTATTTTTAAACCCTGTAAAAAAATAATGAAGTGTGGTACAGAATCAGCATAGCACCATACAAACAATGAAACAAAGCTTATGGGTGCGAAGCTTAATGTATCTGTTGTTAACACTGTAATGCCATACCGAGTTGTTACTGGGTTTTATTCTTACATAAATTATTAGACTCTCTGGGATTCTTCAGGGGAGTTGATGTGTTCCTGATTGTTGATGGTACTGTTCTGTAGCGGTAAAATAAACGTGTGCAAACCTCTGTTTCTGTAGCTGTGATGTTTATGGGCAGTAAGCACTAAAGCAAGAATCTTGATGAGCAAAGCACCATATTTTGATTTATTATTTATTCCTTCTTACCAAAAAGTTTACGTTTGTTGCAGCTGCTGTCAAGTAGAAGGGTGGCAGGTAGTGAAATTATCTGAAGGTTCTGAGAATAGGGATCATTCCCTTTTTCCTTCTTGCTTTATATACAGCATTTGCATGCAGCTAACAGGCTTCACGTTGGATGTGTTCGGGGGCTCAGTAAGCCTTGGCTTGTAGCTGCTGCTGAGAAGCTGTGATAGATAGCACTTAGTGTGAGAAGGACGCCACCTCTTGTGGCACTCAGTGAGGAAATAAATGCTGCTTGTCTTACATGAGATGGGGTTGGGTGGGGAAAAGCAGGAGCTATAATTAGAGGTAAGGGGTGCTGTTTTTAGAAGATTGCACTCAGTAGCTTAAGATGTCGTGCGGTTCATATTTGAGAGCTCTGTAATGACTATGAAAGAGAAGGGAATAAAATGTTATAAATTGTTGTTACCAGAGAGGCTAAGTGTATTGAAGACTATGAAAGACTATGAAGAATAAAGACATTTTTAGTATAAAAAGCACACTTTTATTAAATATATGTTACTTTGAAATGACTCATAATTATATGTTGGATCTGTCATACAGTCTGATTCATCTTTGTTAAATTAACCTGATTAGAACCATATTGTGTGAGACTTTAGTATGGCTATGTCAATAATAAGAACTCTTTTTAGATGTTTTATATGCTGCAGATGTAACTTAACCAATATAAATAAGCAAGACTATAGTCAGGTATTACTGAATGAGAAAACTTAATTCTTTGGTTTCTTATTAGGCACTTTGTTATTTATTTGTAATACTTTAATTTAAAGAAGTACTGTATAATAAGAAATAATACCTTGTTTTCAAGGTGGAGATGCTATTCTAGACTGACTAAGGTGTATACTCGAGATCTGTATCGAGATCTATACATCAGATCGAGATCTGATCGTTCTGTAATGTTTGCAGTGCAATTCTAATGCAGCGTCTTTTCTTTTTGTAGACCGTGCCAAGAGGCAAAACCTTACTTCTCCAAGCCAAGGTAAAAAACACCTCACAATTACTATTCTGAGAGGAGGGTATCTGAGAAGTTGCAGTGATTTGGTTTGTTTTTTTCATCAATGTCCATCACCTGTAATCTACAATGCTAACTTTGTAGGTATATATTTATGTATATGAAGTGCATTTGTGTTTTGTATATACATATTTATAGGTCAGTCACAGTACAGAGTAGTGACCTCTCCTGGACTGTTATGACTTTGCCATATTTTTTGTCTAAGATTCAGCGGTACAAATTTGAAAACTGCAGCTCTCCCCTTCATGTATGTTCCCTCTGGTCCCTGACTTTTATAGGCCAGAGGTATGAATAGCAATACAGAATCTCTACTTCATCTCTTCAGTCTGTTCTGTAGCTTGACCTCTTAAGCATTGTTAGTAAAATTATTTTCATATCCTAAAGTGAAGGAATCTAATATTTGCATGCTTTTCTTTTTTTATTTCAGGAGGAATTTACAGGCTATGACTTCGAGAACAGATTGCACGTCCGCATCCATGCAGCCTTAGCCTCTCTAAGGGAAGTTGTTCCACAGTGACGGACAGGAAGTCGTGTTGTCCATTCCCACAGTTTCTGCACTTTAGGACGAAGCAGAAGAAAAAGCTGTTGGGAAGACCAGCTTTTCTTCTGGAAACCACCTGTGCCAGAGACACTTTCATAGTATGGTTAAGAGTTGGTATGGCTTAGTAAAATACTACAATTTCAACTGAAAGTAAATCAACCAAGCAGAAGGTTAAGTGACCTTGCGTATTTTAACTCTTCAGTTTTTAGTTTGTTTAAACCAAGGGGAACACAGTTATTAAGTGACTCACCAGGAGAGCCTAAATAAGCACACAGCTTACTTCCATGTTGGCAGATGGGATCTTTTAAAAAAAACATTTTAAAGTAGATCTGAATCTAAAATATGCTAAAGGGGGGAGTGTTTCTGTTTTGATTAGAATACAATAAAAGTAGTTGGTACAAATGTTGAAGAAGAGAGCGGGCAGAACACTTATTTTCTTGAAGCATTAGCCAAAACACAAGAGAAGGAAAACCATTTAGCCACAAAAAGCAGATCTTGCTGAATTTTAGAGGTTTATTTCAGTGAATTCATGATGAATAATTTGCCAGTTTAAAACCTCCCATCCCCTTTCCATTATTTGTTGTTTCCCTCTCAGCTCATGCTTCTGATATAAATTCTGTCAACACTTAGGATCTTTGCTTCTGGTACATTCCAGCCAAATACTTTGCTTCACGTTTAATTACAGTGAGGGCGATTTTCATTTTTCTGACCAGTGCATTCCATTAGTAGGCCACATACAGTAATCTTACGTGTTTTCCATTGAAGCTGCTAAACCTTTATCACAGTGACTTTTACAGCTATTAAAACAGACAAGACAATACACCCACCACCCACCTCCAATCCTATTTTTGTAGTTTTACCAATGCTATGCTATCTTAAGTCTCTGTATGATATTCCAAATTTGTGTTGTTGAATACTGAAATGCCTCTGAGAGCTTGAAACTTACATCATGATTACATGTATGGGAACTGTTGAATCATGGCCTGAACCTCTGATTGATCAGCTGAGGTGAGCACTGAGTCAGCTGCAGGAGCACAGGTGAAGGCAATTCACCTGTGTGACTGGAAGGGGTGGAGCCTGCCTGGACCTCTCCTAGACCCCATCTAGGGGCTGACTGCCGCTGGGGAAGGAGCTCTTTCCAGAGATTGCTCCTCTTGGAGTTTTTCCTGCGAGCCTACGACATGGGTGAGCACTTTTCATTTGTTTCCGATCATCTCTTTCCAACGTGATAATCTTTCTAGCTTTACGGTCTGTGGATACCAATCTGACCACACCACTCTGTATATTAGTTGACTATACAATCACATATATGTATTTTTTTTTTAAATGCTGGCCATCTGTAGCTTTGTTTAAAAAAACAAAAACAAAAACAAAAAAACCTAAATCATGTTGTCTATAGCATCCCCCTGTGTTGTATATTCAGTTAGTATCATTACCTAGAAGGTAAATATTTTTTTTAAAGAAACTTATGAATGGAAATCTGACCAGGAAGTTAATTGAATTATGTTACTTTGCAGAGCTAAGAAACCTGGGATATCTTTGGAAATAATTCTCTAAAAGCCTTATCTTTACTTTGGTCAGGTTGCCTTAAACAGTTCCTTAGCTTAAACGTTTTTCTTCTTTATCTAACTTGTTGCAGAAGACGTTGCCGTGTTGCCAAGGTTTCATACCTTGCCCCACATCTAACCTTCATTGATTTGCTTTTGAGGTTGCATCTAAAGCAAGATTGACATGGAGGAGAAAAGTATTACTGGATCTAGTAGGCCAAAGGCAATTGGTTGCACTCCTCGAGCAGTTACACTCTTCTGTTGCAGTTCCTGAAGGAGAGACTTTATTTTTCTAAAATGTAGGTGTGTTGCAGGTAGCTGCTGGCTTTTCTACTCCATTGAATCAGTAATATTGAATCACAAAGGAGCGTTCGGCCTTTTTTGAATTGGTCAATCCAAGTAAGTATTGAGTAGAGAACAATACATTGTGTCTGTATATACACAGCAAATTCGTAGAATCCAAATTTTAATTTTCAAGAAAGGTCTTCAGTGTACTTGAAATCTTATTTTGTCCTACCTTTTAATATTTTGTGTCAGAGACACAGTCCACTCTGGGTAAATAGATAGAAACAGTGCATTTAATGGCAAAATTCATTTAAAACACACTGCTTAAGTATACCCTGAGCCTAGGCTATTCGGGACACAAAGCACCTGCATGTGATTGGTGTTGGGATGTCTGGGGTCTACAGACATTGGAGGTAGCTAGCAAATTGTAGTAAACTTGAGTACAAGGCCTGTTCTGCTCACTGGGCCAAGAGTGAGTCCAAAAAGACACTATATATTCATGTAAAGGTTTATCTCTGTGCAAGTTGCAGCTTTACTGTGGATTTAGCAAAATGTCACTGAAATGGAACCATCGGTTTCTGTAACTTTTTTTTTTTCCTCCCTCCATAGGAGAATCTCCTGCTTTGTAAATGCCACGTTTATTTTTTATGTTAGATTGTGCCTGTGATGAGAAAAATTTCAACTGTATTTTGTGCAAACTGATAGGTTTTTATACTTTGGAACTCGGAGGCATGGTCTAATAGCAATAATAGAATATGCATCCTGCTAGTTAACATGTTAAGAATATCTTTACCGAGTCAGGTATTTTTTTGTTGATGTCGATGCAGTTTTTATCTCAATATGACTCATTTCAAATAAATAACTAGAATTTATAGATGTCACAAGGTGGCATATTTATTGTGACGTACTGTAAATGTTGTTAATTTACAGAACTTGCACTTTTATATTTCTGAGTAAAATTAAAAGAAACGTGGACATGCGTTTTGTGCCCTGGCTCCTTGAATCTGTCTTTCCAATTGGTGGCCTCCTCAACAGGGTGGTGTCGAGCACTGGAAAAACTTCTGGGATGTCAAGTGACTCTGTAAGAAAGCTTTCTAGTCAGTAATTACCTCAGCTTCTGCTCTTCCGGTATGATTTCGGTCTCCTGGTTTAGGAAGTGAGTTACATGTGTCATGTTGAGATCAACCATAGAACGAACGAGGTTTACCATGCTTCTAAGAAAAGCCCAACACGAGTGTGTTTGTTGTATCCCTGCACTTTGGAAAAACGCTTCTAATTTGCTCTAAAGCGAGCCCTTCAATTTCTCCTGTCTCTGATTGTTTCCTATTCTAGCTATGCTTTACTCTGAAATAAAATTCCCCAAATGTGGTACCGAATTGCTTTTCAGTTTACGGCAGTCTGGTTGTTTTCCCAATAACTGATTGTGTCCTTGCTTCAAAACTGTGTTGTAGCTATCTGAAAGTTGAACAGGAGCAAGTATTACAGTGGTGCAGAGCTGTATGGGGTTTTACAAGGGTGATGTTAGAACTTTTCAGTGGAGTGAAAGCAGGGTGTCCTGTGTGATCCAGCCATTACTAAGTACTCGTATTAACAGTGGTAGCAATCGTTGCATGATGAATTACACGGTCACAAATACATAAGATTAAAGCTAATATTAAGAAGTTATATTTTTAGCTGTCTTTTAAGGGGATTGGGCAGCCAGTGGTATCTGAACAGCACACCCGTTATTGGATCAGCAGAGGTTCTAGAGGCAGTCTGTAACATAAGTGGTGGACTGCACTGAGTTTTGGGAATAAGCAGTAGATACACTGCCTCTACTTGGTCATCCTGACAGAACTGTCAAACAAAACTCTGGTAATGAGAGCTTTTGTAGATGCTTAGACAACACTGTCTTTCATTCTGATGTTTTGAGGTGAGTAGAAGAGGCTTCAAAAACCAGTCTTCTGCAAGTCTTTCGAGATAAGATGGGATTATACAAGGATATGAGTTCCACTTCAGGCTCTCTGGAGTTATATACCGAACTGCTCCTATTTCACTGCATTTTTATTTTTTTAACAAGTTAGGGTGCCCCAGATGGGACCCAGCACAGGTCACCAGAGTAGGCGGCACTGGAGTTGCGTGTTGCCTTCATGCTCCTGCTCAGAATCCTTGCCTTACCGCCCACGGTTTTTGCAACCTACTTAGTCTGTGTATGTTAACCAGTGTTTTAGCCACAGACAATTCTGTTCACGTTCAGTTTTCTTATTACCTCAAACTTCTTGATTGCTGCTTTTTCCCAAATGTTGTCCGTCTCTTGATGTGACTTCTTCCAACACAGCGCTCCAGTGGTGTAGGGGAGGAAAGGGAGATTGTTAGACTTGGTTGAGCAAAAAACATTTGTGTAACACCTACCCCTGTTTTGTTCACATCAATGTGTTTAATGTACTGGGGGAAAAAATAACTATCTTCTAACCAGTGTGATTCATCTTCTGTAGATTGTATTTAGTGAAGAGTTAATGAACTATCTGATTTTTGTTTTTTTTCCTCAGAAGGATAAAGCTTGTCTGGGTCCTTACATCACTGAACTTCTGTCTATTAACTGCTCTCTATCTCATGTAAGGTTTTAACATTGTCGAGAAGCTGTCACTTCTGCATCTGGGTCAAAGGCTGGTGGGACAACGTGACTATCTCCAGTTAGGCTGACAGCTCTCAGGCTGAATCCCCAGCGTTGGGCCAAAGGCCAATGTGTTTTAGTCGAGCAGCTGGTACCGTTCTTAAGGTGGTTTCCAGAAATGGCATTCAAGTTCCAGTATGGTGAATTAGTTCCCAGTCAGGTTTTTTCCCTGTAAGGTACCTATGCTGTGCTCTTACAATTCAAACAGATGTGTTTGTTAGTGGCTGAAACTTTTATAAATATTTAGGCTGGATAATGCTTCTGCTTGGTGCCCTCTAATTACACTTTTCCCTATTTTGTTAATATCTGTATCTAAACATCTCCAAAGCTTTTGTTGTGCAGTTTCACAGACCTGGAGTTCTGACAGCTTTCAGAAGAAGGATGTCAATGGGTGTGATGCATGGGAACTGTGACATCACGCTCTGCTCAGCCCTGGACAGGGGAGGCTGCAGCAGGTACCAGGGTGGTGTGGGGATGGCAGGTGTGCCCTGAAAACCCTTGCTTTAAGGTAATTGTCTTTTGTCATGTCTTGGGAGGAAGAAAAGGTTGTTTTGGTGGTGTTGGTTTGTTTTGTTTT
>PPHD01017093.1:0-10505 GCA_002909625.1 Bambusicola thoracicus
CTCCAGTGTCGTACATCACTCTGTAAGGCTTCCCTTCTTCAGCCAGAAATTGCAGTTTTCCCCCTCAGTTCCCCAGCAGGAATGGACCCTCCCCTGCAGGCTTTAAAACTAAGTTCTCATTCCACTGAGCAGCAGCTATAACTGGATTAGGGTTTTCTTCCACAAATTCATCCACTCAGCCCTTCCATTTCCTGATCCTACTTCCTCCATAAGAACTGCACCAGGGATGAGGCACAGAGCTCCTTAAACTGCATGAAAACCAACATTTTCTTGGAGTCATAAGGTCTGCATCCTTCCCCTGAAGGCCTGGATATTTCTGGGAGGCCTTGTCTCAGCCATTGGTAACAGAAGACAACACCCAATTATAACCTGGCCTTATATGAACATTTCTTGCCCAATCATTCGACGTGCAGGTAGGAAGACACACTTCCTGTGGCAACACCAATGAGGCACATGTGCTCTAAACCACGTTCCTAGTGTGCATAGAAACAGGAACTTCCCCACAACTGCTGCTCACGTAGTCAAAGAGTGAAGAAAGCCAATGATTCACACATCTCAGGCTTTCACCACATCATGACAGAGATCAAAGTTCATTCCAGGAAAGGCAATCACCTTGGATCAAATGAAGTCCCAGATTTTGATGCAACACAGCTTAAATAGGTCTCGGTTCCCACAGGGCAATGGGTAGCCCTGCTCTGGGGAGGCAGCTGTATATCCGCATATGCACAAGGCCCGAGCGCCATCCATATCTCCAAAGCCACCCACAGCTCGTGCTCAGTGTTTGCACTGTGATGCAGAAAGGAGACATGTGAGAGAGCCAGGGCTGCTGAGCCACTCACTGCTTTGACTTTCTCCTCCTAAACCTGGAATAAGTTGGTTTTAAGTCAAGCCAGCATTACAAGAGGAAAGCGTGCCTTATTTCATCCAGCTGTTTGTATAAAACGGAGAAAGCAGTTATAAAATTGGGTTAGTTTATATTAAAAGATATCTTTACAATGGAAACAGTCCACTTGGCACCCCCACAGCCCAACTTGGTGATGCTTTCCACGCTTCCACAAAGTGATGGATTTCTCTACAGCAATTCCCTGTTTGTTGTCCTAAACGTGTGTGGACTTTGTCTCAAGTTTTGTTTGAAAGCACTGTTTTACTCTGTAAAGCCTTCCAAGAACTCTGCAAGACAGGATATCATTTGATTTACTTAACGTGCAGAAATAATTTCTGATGCAGCCTCATAAAATTTGAAAGCATGCTTAATGTTACCATACAAATTCAGTAAATGACTTATTTCTTGTGCTTTAGCATAAGGAATGAATGAAAACACTGCAGTAGTCTGAATAAACGCTTAAGGCATCTCCACATGCCCTGGTTTCAGTATCTGCGAAGGCCAGAGAAGCTGCCATACTGCAGCAGGGGATGGTGGTCACAGCCATCTTGTTGAAGTGGGTTACTGACTTGATGCACTGCTGCAGGAAGGATGAACACCGGGAACTTCATTAATCTACTGCTGGGGAGACATTACAAGAGCCTGCTTCAGGAATCCTGCTCCTAATAACCTACATTGGTAACAGCAGTGACCTGAGACATCACAAACAAGGATGCTGGAGTAAATGCGTATGGCTAAGTCAGTCTGTGATGTTCTCACCTGAGAATGCTGCTGAGACAGAATGAGGATTGTTACCGTGCCAACACATCCAACCCAAATATTCCTGACCACTCAGGAACTGCAGGACACCATGGTAGCATGCAATGTGGGCATGGATCACTGACCAAAAACTTCAGAGGTCACCCCAACCTCTCTCTCCTGCTTCTTACCTCTAGGGAACCACAGAATATGCCACATTGGAAAGGATCCTCAAGGATCATTACATCCAACTCCCAAACTCTCTTCATGTAACTTACCTTCACATAATAAAATGGACCAAAAAAAACCCTCAAAACAGCAACGCAACACATACTTCCATGCTTTATCAGCACTGATACTTACCTAAGGAATTTTAATTGCCAGTTTTAGGTTTTGGAGCTGCTAGTTTTCCTAGAAATAGACAACAGCAGTCTCCATAGGAGCTATTGGTTTTGGGTGTCTGCAGATTTGAGATTTATAGCTGGCTCATATTTTCTTTTCAAACCACAGGGTCACCTTTTTTACCTCTTTAAAAAAAAAGATTTCTCACTGGCACAGACTGCCCAGAGAAACCACAGATGCCCAACCCTGGAGGTGCTCACAGTCAGGCTGGATAGGGCCCTGGGCAGCCTGACCTGGTGGCAGTCCAAAGCAGGGGATTTGAACTGGATGGGCTTTAAGGTCATGTCCAACGTAAGCCATTCTATAATTCTATGAATGCTGCAGTAGAAGAAGCTTGGTTTGCCAACCAACCACAACATGACCCAGCCCAATAGCAGTGCACACAGAGAGGAGATTCAGTGCACTCTGTGCTTTCAACATCACCCAGCAAGGTTTCTATGTGGGGGACAAAAATCCCCTGAGTATGAAGCAGAGCAGCATCTTCTCTGCGTGCCCACACCAATGCTTGAAAGCAGACAAATAATACCACCATTGCTCAAACTACTCAACAGTTTATAAGTTAAGGGTGTGAAATCGTCATTATCAGCTGTCTCTAAAGGGTGCTTCTTGGCACCCTTTGTTTTAAGGAATAAAAGACCTAGGCACACTTCTCTAAGTACAAAATCATCAGAAAGCACCAGTTTGGAGTTAAAATCTTCACCTCCCTCCCTGGCCCAGAGGGGTGTTTGCCCAGTACTTCTCCATACCCAGGGACACAATGTTTTTCCCATACTTTGGTGCCAGCTTTCTATATCAGGAAACAGTCTACCAGGCTCTGCGACTTGGGGCAATCCACTTCCCATGGCTGAGCAGTAGCTAGCTTTCCAATTACTCATGTACCAACTTACAAAATGCAACTGGCAATTAGAGGTGAACAGCTCCACATCATCACGCCTCGTTCCTTCCCTACAGAATTCCACTTTGAAAATGTGCTCCCTAAAACAAGATTACATCCCTAGCTGGAAGGGGGCCATGAAGTTTTCCTACAGCACTGCTACAGGAACAAAGAACTACAGTATTTCAGTTGGCAAAATGCTAAGAGACATACTGAAATCCAGTTTTACCACGGTACCTGCCAACCCAGATATCAATGCATTAATCAGCTACATGAAAATTAAGCTTGAATCCTGTAGGACAGTTGAGGTCTGCCAAAACATATCCATCAGCTCCTTCATCTTATATCCAACTCACCACCAGAAGAGCATTTCTGCACAACCACATGGACAAACGTGTTGGTGATGTATATGGGTATAAACTGACATGCAAACACTTTCTGCAGAAATAGTTAATATGGTTAGAAGCAAACAGTGAAGTTGTGTTGGAGCACAAGTAGATCTAACCTCACGTATCAAATGTGCTGTTGCACCGCTTTTCCACCCTGGAAGAAGAGCACCAAGCAAATTCATAGCTGGATCACTGCCATGACAGCATTTCCAGTGTGTGCAACCCCAAAGCACTGCCTATGCTTTTTTGCTTTTACAGAAGGACAAGCAAGCATCATATTCGTTGTGCTGCAACAGGAGACTCTAACTATACGCAAACACTCCAGCAATGTATCATTTCACCTGGACTAAGTGAAATATGCAGTTACACAACAGCTAATCACGAACAGAAGATAAGCTCAGAGATAAAAATAGGGAGAAAGGCAGAGAGCCCTTGTAACAGTTAATCAGCACGATACAGTTGTCAGATTGCCATAAAGAGCACCACTTGAAAATGCTTGGAGCTTCCCCCTGCCC
Source organism: Bambusicola thoracicus (assembly GCA_002909625.1). Lineage (NCBI taxonomy): Eukaryota > Metazoa > Chordata > Aves > Galliformes > Phasianidae > Bambusicola > Bambusicola thoracicus. The sequence goes on from PPHD01017093.1 coordinate 3,802, forward strand.
AAAAAAACCCCACAAAACTCATGGGTTGCTTTTGCTTTATTCCCAGGTCTGTCAAACTGCTGGATAACTGCTAATCCCCAGAACCAGTGAGGAATTGCAGCCCAAATGGGGTGAGGTGCGTAATACCCCATGTCACACTGCCGCAGTCACCCAGGTAAGATTAGCCTGAGTGCAGCACAGCACATTGGTCTTGGTCCACTTCCATAAGAGCAGCTGGACAGGATCCCACAGGACAGCTCCATAGAAAGGGCTTCAAGCCTATCTCCCTCAGCATGAGGCTGAGCACTGGGATTTCAGAGTGCTGTTGGGATCGCCAGGTGACACAGAAAACCACACTGGTGACTACAGCAGCTGGCAGAAGACTTGGCAACTCAGGCAAAACAGTCAGTCCTGTGATAGGGGAGACAGCGCTGGTTTTGGAGGATGGTGGGAATTACCTGCAACTGTTAACTGCTTCAAGATGATAAAAACCTATTCTGCTTTCTCCTCTGTTCTTTCCATAAGGTTTCAGATGCTGTTCAACCCTTGCAAAAGATACAGCTTTGGACAATGTGGGAAACCCAAGCATTTGCTGCTGAACAATGGCATCTATTCAAGCCTCAGCCTAGCTCTGCTTGTTAATTAGGAAAGTAAACAAAGAAAAATAGAATGTAAGCTTTCACTAGATATTTGCCTTTCTGATCTCCCCTAGAGAATGCTGTCAAACCACTCTCCTGTCCCTTCGCTCCCTTGCAAAGGCAGCTCCCCAAACCTTAATTGGAAGTGGCATTAAGTTCAAGACGAGCTTATGCACAGTAAGATTCAGCAGCAGCAGAATTTCATTAAGGCAGTTTTCCACTTGTTAACTTAATTTACCCGTTTAACGTGATACATAATTTAGAAGCATTGAGTTCCACCATCGGATAATACATTTGCTCTGGTCTGACTGATTACTTACAGCAGTAACAAGCTGTTCCACTTCAGGTCACCAGTTGGGTCCACACACCTATCCTTTGGGCTTTGCCAGTAGCCTGCTTGTCCAACTGCAGGTATGCTAATTGTATTTATTTTTCCCCACTCAGAGCTTGTCCCTAATTTAATGAATTTGTCATTTGCACCAACGTATGACACACTAAATAACACCCCAAGTGCATGTGTAACCAACTGAGTTCCATGCTTTGCTGGATTGCTGCTTGCCTTGGGTTTGTTGTTCAATACCTAACATCAGACTTTCAGTTCTCACCCTTCACAGTTGTGTTCTGGTCTGAGGTTCTGCCCTTCATCACAGACACCATGTTCAGCAGCTCAGCCACCACCTGATGCTGCTTCCTCTAGAGCCAGATGCTTTAAGCTGGCCCAGGGGACCAAAGTTAAGTTATTTTAAACACTTCCTCTCAAAGTATCTTTGGCAAGACTTCCATCTGCATTCCCCATCAAGCACAGCCACTGTTATGACCCCTCGTGTTAAGCAAAATGTGAAAACCATACAGACCATTCATATGTAGTGCAGATGGGACCCTTCCTCATACAACTTTAAGCTGTGTTTATCCCAGTGGTGTACACACATCTGGATCAAATGCAAGCCATTACGATTAACTCAATTGAGGAAGCACATCTCTCCCCTCAGAGGGATGTAAAGCTTGCTCTCAGCCACCAGTTACAAACCCATCCATTGCTTCACAGGTAGGAAACCTACACACAACTTCCCTTCCATACCTTAGCTTACCACTTCTCCAGATTTCTCAGCATAGTGAGGTTTCCCAGACCACTGTGTGCCCCACACAAGGCATGAATCCAAACACTTCACTGTTGGAGCTGCCCCAATACACGTATCCATGTAGCTAATGTTCCAGTCCTTACCACAGCTCCTAGTTCTGCTGTTCCACTTACAGCAAGGCACAGGGAGAAACAGCTCTTGGTAAGAAATCCCTACACGACATCCTCAGAAAAAATGAAATTTAATTGGACAAGATGAACTAAATGAGCAAAAAAAAAAAATCAACTGGAAGTCACAGACAAACGTGGTTGGGTCAATTATTTATGGTAAGGGTGCAAAATCACCCTTGCTCAGCAAGTTAGCTGTTCTATTACATTACCTTCCTAGCACTGCCTGAAGTCATTCCTAAAAATGAAAGTTAAGTGAACAGCTGTGAATCAGAACTGTCTTCAGCAAAAAGAACTGTTCTTGTTAAACAGGAATTGTAATGGAGACTGGAAGCTGAAATTTGAGATTTCTTCCAGGGAAATGAACCATTCCAAAGCTGCTCCCAACCCTTTGTTTCTTTTTAACTAGAAACAATTCCACAAAGGCCATTCAGTTTGTTCAAAACTATGAAACGAATGCTCTTGGATCTTCTAATTAAAACAACGTTTTGGTAGGAAGAGTTACCTCTTCTCAAGCAGCTATCACAAGAGGACAAGCATTGCTGCTGCTGTGCTGGAAGAAGTTTATAATGGCACTGTACCAGAAGACAACCAACTCACAGAATTCCCAAAGAAGAGATTGCTGTTCCCAGCAGCAGCGCGTGGCTGGGATGACGTATATTACCCACAAGCCGTATGTTCTATTTTCAGTGCATGCTTAAGATTGTACATTTATTTATTTTTTAAATGACAGAACATACTGAATCAGCACCCTCTCTTTTTAAACTATGCCACACCTCGAACCAGCAGGGGACAGGAAAACTTGCTTTAAAAACATGCCCCAAATGACAGAGCAGCACAGAAGCCCACGTTTCAGTGATCCATCAGACCACAAGGCTGTTAGTTAACTAACTGGGTTTTGTCCACAGAACGGTTTTTCAGTTCTAATTTTGTTTTTAAATGAAAACACCCAAATTTAAATGTCATGATGTTCACCCTGCAGCATCCTGCCTTAAAAAGAACAAAAAACAACCAGGCTTGAAGGACTCCTTATTAAATTGTCCAACATTTTTTTTAACACAGCACTCACAGTGAGTGATTTGTAGCTCTTCGTAGCTCTGCGAGAAATGAGACCAGCTGAAGCTTTTCCAGCTCTAATAATCACTCTTTGTAGCTGGACCTTAACATGTGGGAAGAGGTTTGCTACGCAAGAACTTCAGATATCCCAGGGTTTACCCAAACTTGCCGTCCTCGTGTATTTTCTAAAGAAGTAGTTGCAGAAATCTGAACTCTTGAGTTTCACTAAAGCCCCAGTCTTTATTTCCCACTCTCTGTACCCTAAGAGCATATGCAGTCTGGTCATCCCAGCTCAACTGCTGTTCCAGTGGTGCACACTTCAGGACAGTGATGAGAAACATGAAAAATACCTGTGGATTTGTCCGTTTTTATGCAGGTAGTCCAGCCCCTCCAGCACCTCCTTGAGGATCGTGGCTATACAGGGCTCATCCAGGACACCGGTCTTGTGTTCTCCTTTGGCCACAATGTGCTTTATAATATCCAAAACAGAGCCTAGAGAAAATAGTTCAACACATTAGCTTAAACTAGAAGAGCTGATTTGTATACTTTATAAACACTCAGTACAGAAGTTTACTGGGAGGAGAAGCAGGAGGATTTGTCAGTGGCTGGAGACTCTCCTGAAGGGAAAGCAATGGCAGCAGTGCAGGCCTTACACCCGTGAGCCTGACAGAGAAGGCAGATCCTCATGGTGGACTGTAAATGCCCCGTGATCACAAGGAACCATTACAGTCTTTGAACAAGCCAAAATGTAAAGTGTACATACACACAGAACTCTTGGAAGGGCATTAAGTAGATACTGATGCTACAGCTGTTTTAGTACTGGAGAAGCAGGGGAGGGAAATGGAAAAAACAAGGGAGCTGCAGGGACTCGCAGCCATAGGGCAACAAGCTTAATAAAACTCAGACTCTGTGCTCTAGCAAACTCAATACAGAGGAAATAATTAAATATTGAACAAATGAAGCTGAACTCTGAAATTAAATCCTTTCTTTACTGCGTACAAAACTAGAATAGCTTAGATCCCTCCGTAGAAGCATTACACTTTGTTTCTCTCCCAGCCAAGGTGTGAATTACATCACCTTGTGTGACAAACCACATCTTATGGAGTGAACCACCTCTTTGAATCACACCCAGTAATAAGTGGAATCACTGACCAATAACGCTTTCCTTGTGTAAGTTCTGTTTCCACAATATATTGGATTGTACGTTGACAGTGTGTGTATCTGGATTAAAGACCATCTCCTCAGAGCTAGATCTTATTGCTCCCTCTGCCCCAGCACAGGATGCCTAAGCTCGTTTTCCAGGTGTGCGCTTTGCAGCCCCTTCAGACATTGGTTTACATGATTTAATCAGCAGATAATTGACTATTAAGTATTTTACAGATATCAGCACAAAGCAATGTCAGCAGCACTGGCAAGTTCTTAAAGAATGACCAAAGCAGGTATGACTGCAAAGCACGAATTCCAGCACCGATAGCTTTGGAAAAGCAAGGCTACCAGGAAAAGAACATCTCAATACTAACGCAGCTAGTTTAGAAAAGCTGAAAGATCATTCTTCCTCACTTTCAAAGGGGAGAAACAAAACACTTCTGTATTTGACGAGCAGCAGAAGCCAAGAAACATCATCACATGAATTTGGTTGATGTGGAGATCACAAATTCCACCTGGCAATTCTTGAAGCAAGCAAAAAATACAAAGAAATTGTTTCCCCTCCGTCCACTCTTAAGGTTTATGCAAGAAAAAAAATATCTATCAGCCTTAATTTTTATCTCAGCCTTAATTAACTATCTTACCTAAGCCAAAACAGCCACATGGATAGGCTTTCACTTAGTCGTTTACTTCAGGATTCTCACAGAAGAACAGGAAGATGATACAGATCTGTGCACAACAAGGGCTTGCTTTGCACAATCAGAAGTGCACAGGAAACAAGCAGATGGGTGCACGGTGTCCCTCAGTTGTGGGAAATGCTGTGTGCTGAGTTACCCAACAGCTGGCTGCAGCCAGGGGAGCTACGCCTCGCTCTGCCCAGCCACACACTTTCCATCTTCATCATCGCAGAGGAGCTGGGCATCACTAAGATAACTGCTAACCAGACTGAAAACTAAACTAGCAAGAAAAAAGGCTATGCTTGGTTAGCAGTGAGCGTAAATAATCTATGGGATAGATGAGTGCCAGAGCCAAGGAAAAAGGAGGGGGAAAAAGAGCAAGGAAAGGAGCTGAAAGCCCCTTGTGTCAGCTGCAAGCAATAAGACCAGCTCCACTCTTCTCCAGAATGGCACCTCCAGTTTCTTCCTCTCAAAAAAACTTTATTTTGGCTCATGGTATTTGCAAAAGATGTGATGTTAGCACACATCAACAAAATAGAAAAAGAACTGTAGAATCATACAATGACATGGGTTGAAAAGGACCATGATGAACATCTAGTTTCAACCCCTCTGCCGTATGGAGGGTGGCCAACCAGTAGACCAGGCTGCCCAGCTAGATGAAACATCCAGCAGAAGCAAATGAAGAAGTAAATGAAAGCAAAGAATCAAATGAAAAAAAAAATCTAGTTGTGTAACACCTCCCCAACATTTCACACAAGAATACTCTTCTTAGACGAGGTAAAGGAAGGCTGAATACTGCTAAGTACAGAGGCACTTGTCTTCAGTTAGCTTTGACTTGGGTCTTGATCAGCTCAAGTTTTTACCCAGCCGTAACTCAGGTTGTTCTGCATGCTGGGCTCCTTGCGTGGGAGCAGCATTATCTGCACTGAAGGAACCTGTGAAACACCCAAAGTCAGAATACAAACCCCTTCATTGAGATCTCACCTTGTAGGTTCCACTGGCTGAGGTGCTCTCTTGTACGGCACGAAGACTCACCTGGGATTCAGCCTGTTACTTATTCATACTAAGTATGTGCTTGCAAGCCCTGATGCTCCTTATTTTGGACAAGAATTTTTTTGACATCTACAGGAACAGACCAAAAACCCTCCTCTTTCACTGTTCAGGTTTTTCCTCTGAAATGTGCCTTTATCTGGAGAACAAACTGCCACTTGTTTAGAAGTCCAAAGAAAATATGCAGTTCTTCACGTCCTTGTTTTGTCCTTTTTCCACCCACAACTCTATTAGCAGACCTCGTCCAGAAGTATTTCCCCCTCCCCTGCAAAGGGCTCAGGGAACACAAGGAGGAAGATAATAAGGTGCTCAAAATCATTTGGTCAGAAATCCTGTATCAGCCAAGTTTGAGGTTGTACCCAACCCAGTAAAAGAGGGGAGAAAATAAAAGACAAGAGGACACACACACAACAAGCCTTCTTTGTAAATGGGCAACAGCTGATTCACAGCCATGCTGTGCATCTGCTTCCAGTCCAACCTGCCATTTTTAGCATGTTGTTCAAAATCCTCTTTCCCAATGAGACACCCAAAGTAGTGAAGGAATTTGCCAGTCTTCTACAGAAAGGAAAACAGCAATAAGGCCATCAGCAAAACGCTTCGCTGAGGGAACAGTAAGCAAAAGAGCCACCTTCCTGTTGAAGAAAGTGTTAGATGGTTCATCCCCATTTTGTTTACACTATTAAAAAACAGCTTTGCTACTGGCAACACAACATGTTCTGTTTTTCCCAATGCACAGATCAGTAAANAACACAAGGAGGAAGATAATAAGGTGCTCAAAATCATTTGGTCAGAAATCCTGTATCAGCCAAGTTTGAGGTTGTACCCAACCCAGTAAAAGAGGGGAGAAAATAAAAGACAAGAGGACACACACACAACAAGCCTTCTTTGTAAATGGGCAACAGCTGATTCACA
>PPHD01017094.1:1557-15229 GCA_002909625.1 Bambusicola thoracicus
CCCCCCCCCCCCCCCCCCCCCCCCCCCACAAACCTGACCAAACAAATTCCTGAAACCTTTAATGTGATGAAGACTACAACAGGTATGAAGATGATATGCATGTTGAAAGGGTGCATTTATGTTGTACTTGCTGAGCTTTTCATAGGATTATGAAAAAGTAGATACAAATTCCATATAACTTACATGACTGTTCCTAACTCCTTTATTTCCCCAGCATGTTTACTGTGTCCATTCTGCAGTGCTAGTGAGTACGGAATAGTCACCTATTTATCAGAATGATTTGATCAACGTAAATTAGGTCATTATATTCCATGAAGAGCATGTGCAGCTCTCAAAACTTTGGCCTGGTAATAGAAGAAATTTAAGATAAACATGAAAGGTTTCTCCTGACCCTCTTTGACAACCAATGCCATCATATATAATAATTAAGCATATTAGTTTCCAGTGGTAATTGTTGATTACTGTTTACTTGAATGAGTAGTAAGGCTGTTTTGTTCTGTGCTGTTGTCCAGTAATTATTCCAGGATGTCTTTTGCTTTAATATTAAGTAGGAAATGGTTGATGCTGTGTAAATGATGTGGGCACTTGGCAAACACAAGTGTGTTGAGGCTATGGAAGTTGCACAGGTTTGTAATAATACCTGTGTTACTTTCTGGTAAATAAATAAAATTCCATGCGTGTCACAGGCAGTATCTAGCTCTTGTTAACTTACACCACTATTAAAATATAAAGGTCAAATACAATTCTTCAAAGACGTGACAGCTGCATAAATAAGGAGGTTGTTCAAGTGTTGTATTACATGTGAGATTTTCTAATAACTGCCATGTTCTTTAGATGCACAGATACCACTGACTGTAAGTGGTTTCCAGCTTGTATATCTTCTTGATTATTCTGAAAACCTTCTTCTAGCTTTTAAACTGACATTGCGAAGAGATGCACGAAGTGCACTTAATCCTTCCAAGTGGTGGCTTCAAGTATCCAGGCTTCTGATTAAGTGTTTTCTTTGATGTTTAGTCAAGCTTAAAGCTTTTGGCCTGTCAACACTGGACTGAATTCTATATAACAGAGCACCGGGGGCTGAAATTCAGTTATCTCCGCTCCTTGTTTCAGGAGGTCTTTCTGTTAGGGTTGCCTTCTGAAATCTATGGAGACATGTTCATATGTTATCCTGGAACATCTTGTTGAACTTGCTTTGAGTAGAAATGTTTTTCTTCTTTCTGCTTTTAATTCTTTTGTTACATTCCCTGCATCAGCAACTGTGTTTTGGTGTGGACAGAGCCGGATTCAAGAAAAGAAAATGGATTAAAATGCATTAAAGGCTGGAAAATGAGCGAACAAGCGAGCAAATTACAGAACTGCCTACTTGATTGTTCTGGTGAATAAGTATCATTGCAACTTAAGTACTGAACGCTTTAGACTACTCCTTCAAAACCTGCACAATTTGCAAATCCGGATGAGCTGTTGATGAATGCCAACAGTGAGTGGCGATGTCCTCCCAGGCCTTTGTTCAGAACACAACTCCAATTCACGTTACCTGCAGTGGCAAGGGCAAGTAAGCTTATTAAAACACACTTTTGATATAATAGGTATTCTGCTATGAACTGCACCGCAGTTGTTTCAGTGTAACTTGGTATCTAGTTCTGTGTATTTTGTCATACATTTAGTGTAATTCTAGTTCCATTTTTTTCATATAATGCAAGCTCTGTATGAAGTTATATTTAGAAAATGGTAGGGAAGAGACCATTTTATGCTGCGGGTTGCTTTAAAGATGTATTCCTCTCTGTCAGCTGTTGACCTTAAGCTCACTGTGATGGCCAACCATAGCACAACTTATTGGGGTTAGAAAGGAGAACTTAAAATTACGTAGAAGAAATTCAATCAAGTGAAATATTGAATGCAACCAGGAAGAAAAGTCTGCGGATACATTAACTGTTGCTTGGTATTTTTAATGTAAATACCTATGTGTTAATAAAGTAGGCAATACAATGTCCCCCTGACATTTTTTTCAGATGAACAATTTTTCAAGAGGATTACAAGGCTGAGCAGTCAGTTTTTGAGAGGTGGAGTGTAGTTTAGTTGGTGGGCCTGCTGTGATTGGAATTGATTAATGGGTGTTGTGATAAGCATAGAAACAGATCAGTGGCAGCTTATCCTGCTTTCAGCTGTCACAGCTGTGCCTCTTCACTCTTCTTCTGCCCCTATCACACTCCCTGGCAGCCTTTAAAGTGCCTCCTTCCCTGTGGAATTTCTGCAAATGATTTACTCAAATGCCAAGATACCATAGAAGCAGCTGTTTTTGAGAAAATTTGTTCAGGCTTACATATTTGCTGTGATGAAGAATATTGCATTAAAGAATCCTTTCCTCCTGCACTAGGAAGCATGCTGTGCCCTCCCCTGAGAAGAGGGTACTGATGGGCAGGTGCACCCCTTAGTCAAGAACTTGTAACCCTGGCTCACACAGTGACACAGTTTGCAAGCTGCTGGCTAAGTGAAATCTCTGTTTCTGCTTGACAGTTGCAATAAACTATCGCTGAATGTTAATTTCACTGGTAATAGCTTGATAGAAGCAATGCTACACAGTGAGAAAATCCTGGTAGCTGCCATTTTTTTCTTTGTAACGGAATAAAATCAGTAGAATTTACAGAAACTCAATAAATGTGAATTTCAGAATTTGAAAATGTTTTGAAACATTTCCCTGGGTTGCTCCAGTGATGGAACAGCTTGCAGAGTACCAGACCTAACATTCCATGGGCATCTCTCCTATTAGCTATGGGAGACTGATTCTTTTTGCTGGAAATGGAATAAGCTCAGAGCATGAAAATAACTGTACCATTATTTCTAGACGTTTTGTAGGTTATAATACTTAAGTAGAAAATAGACTGTTTATGAAATTTGTGGTTATGCCATGTATCGTTGTTGGCTGATCTGTAGCTTTAAACGTCTGTGATGGCTGTATCAGTGTTATCAATAAGTCATAAAAACAAAAGGAAACTTTGAGCATATACAGGCAATTTAAGCTGAACTTGAAAGTGAGTGAGGCATACAGAAGATGCTAACTCTGACTAAATCTGCAGGTTGTCTGACTAAGGAAGTGTACGGTTTACCCCGTGTGGTGGTCTGTGAGCAAGAGTACGTTCAGATAAGTTCAGAAAAGAAATACTTAGAGCCGAAGAGATGATTTGCTAAATTGCTATTATTGCATGTACAGAATCACAAGTTTGTGTTGATTATTTAGAAATAGGTAAGTCGTAAGTGGAAAATGACTTCTCCGCGTAATTTGTTTTAACTTTTTCTTTCCATCTTGAAATGAAATATGTCTGACCGAGAGAAATACATACAGGAACATTTTTTTGTTTGTTTTGGAAATCCTGATATTTATTTAATCTACAATTACATCGCATGTCAACTACATCTTGTAATGTCTCGTGTCACACAAAAGCAAACAAAGTCATGTTACATTAATGACTTGTCTGAGATTGTATGATGGCCTGCCTACAATTCCGTGCTCCTTTGTTATAGCAAAAACATGACCCTGAATCTTAGGAAGGTTTTGAATAGAAGTGCCTACAGTTCTGGTACAGAAAAAAGTCAGTGTTTATGACTGAGTTGTTTCAGTTTTCTTCACTCAGTGGTTTTAGTTTCAATTTTCATTTGATATAATGCCATTAAAAATATATTAACTCCACTGAAAGCACTATTTTTTTCAGAATGTTAAAGTGGGAATAAAATAGTGGACAAAGAATACCTGCAGATTTTTTTCCATGCTTGCTTAGATGCATTTTGTACAGTATTTTAGATACTTGAATTCAGTACAGTTTGAAGGTGTTTATTGGTATATTATTGTCACGTTAAAGGAAGATGTTGAGTGAGGACCTAGCAAAAACCAAGAGAGAATGTGATTAAGTGTTGCTCGTGTGAAGTGTGGGTGTTGAGTTCTCCACGTGGTGATGAAGTACCGCAGGGTGCTTGCTCTTCAGGGACCCAGCCGCGCTTTTGTCCTTCCTGTGATTCCTTATTTCAGACTTGATAGAGAAAGCATTCACCGTTGCATCACTTCCTTCAGTGCTAATAGCTTTTATTCTCTTCAACAAGTGTTTACGGGGAAGTGTTGATGCTTATTAATCTGTTTCTTGTCTTCCAAATGAGCTTATGCATGATTTGTTGTAAAGTGACATTTCTGACAGCTCTCAATGTAATCTGCATAGCACAAGACGGTTACATAGAACAGATGTGATTTAGAGTTGTTATTCTTCGTAATTACCATCATTAAGTGAAAGCATGTGTCAATCAACTTTGTACTTAAAAACACACCAGTCATTTGCGAGGCACGTGCATCTGCATTTCCAATATCAATATAAAATATTTTGGTTTGAAATCCATCTTGTTTCTACTTAATACAATACTTTATTAAACACATGATCAAGTATGTTAAAGCAACAGATCATCCAATCAGTAATGTCTTTCACGCAGGATCGTTCAGAATTTTTTTTAAATAGGCTTGTTCTCCTTTTCTCGTGTAAAAGGAAAATATTTAGGTTAAATTCTGAAGTATTTCCTAGTGACTGCATTTCCTTGGTCTCAGAGGAGGGAAGGAGGTTCTGTGAGAAAGACCTTCACTGTTTGTGGTGGCATTTTTGGTGTTGTTACTTGAGGACTAGAAGGAATCTTGTTCAGTAACTTGACATATACCGCCTTTTTAAGAATTAATGTTGGAGTCATTAATGTTGCTAGGATACCTTTTACACTCAAAACTGTTTACACTGGAAATAAACAGGATTAGATCAGGAAATTATATTTTGAGTGGAGTTGAAAACAAAGGTACCTTAGCCTGATTGCGAAGAGATGATAGTATAGAAGGCTGAGCAAAATACATAAAAACAAGGTCGCTGGGAGCTGACATTCACTTTGCTCTTCTTTCTTCGCACGTGCATTTCAAGAGTTTGTGTTATAAGCAGTAGAGGTGGCACCTATGTGCTTTGCTTTTTTCTTCGTTAGTTTCATTTTCTTCCCCCTGCACTGAGATATTTCTTCTCAGAACCAAATTAGATAAACTTGGATGCAAGATAGTAAACATAGCTTACGCTGGTGAGGTAAAATGGCCCTCAATCTTTGGGGGTATTTTAGCTTATACTTTAAAAATGGAAGTGGCTGTTTTGAATTGGTTTTTTTTCTTCTCACATAATTTAAGATACTGCTTCACTCAAAATTACGGGTTATGTGCAAAATATCTTAATACCTGTATAGATGCAGGAATGTATTCAGAATGTATTGGAAACAAATTGTCGCTCCTGTGGGCAATATAAAAACGATCAGCTTTCTATAGGGCAAAAAGAGATGGCTGCAGTAACTATTTTCTATTCCTAGAGAGAAAAAAATCCAGAACAATCAAGCCAAACAATCAAAGAAGATGTGGTTCTGTCCCCCACAACTTCTATAAATGCTAAGTGATAGAGAACCAGGTAATAACTTTTTTCTTTTCCAGGGATTGAAGGAAAGATAATATTTTCAGTCCAAATCTAGTGTCATATACAGAACCAGGAAAAACCAGATATAAACAGTGCAACAGGACAGTCTGACGATGAAATGTCTGTTGTAATTTCAGCCCTTTCCATTACTGAGGAAATCTTATAGAAGCAAACTGATTGCTAACTTGCAAATTATCTGATAGTTGTGCAAAACCAGTCACTGGAGCACGTGACAAACAGCTCTACAAGTTAAGTGCTTGCTTAGTCCCAAATGATTTTGCAGCTTCTGTGAGGTGATGGTATTTGGTCATTCTCTTGGCTGTTACTTTCTCCAGAGCTTATGCCCAGACTCGCAGTATAGTTCAAAAGCGTTAAATTTCAAAAAATGATCCTAAAGTATTAAAGGTAGTATTTGTGAGCCAATTTGAGGCTGAACAATCTCACAGTAAATGTATGATAGTCGTGACTAATGAAGTTGGAAGTGGGTGATGATCAGTCAACGGAGTGATAGGGTTTCAAGGTTGATAGGAGAGGTTTCCATTGGGCCTTGGTTCAAAGTAAGGAATTGAACTGTTGAATGGTTTGAAATTGGGATTCCTTTCAGCACTGTTAAACCTGCTAGTATTACTGATTCTAGTAACAGTAGGGTTGATTTATTCATCGCTGTAGTTTGTGAAAAGCAGGCTGTGGAATAGCTGAGGCATGTTGGTGTGGGTGGTCATGGTAGTTTTTAATTTTATGTGCTAATCCCCTTTTTTTCACCTTATATGGCATTACTTAAATGAAGAAAGGCAACTGATTCTGGTTTTTGTTTTAAGTTAAATGTAAGAGTAATTTGTCATACTGTTACCTTAGTTTGAAGTAATAAAGACCTTAACAAAAGGCTTATTCACAATAATTTTTGAAATTACTGAGATAATTTACTTTGGAAATGGCAGCAAAATAGAATGTAATCATATTCCCTTAACTTACTTTTGATACAGGAAATAAAGGCTGAGGGAGTAGTTGAATTTACTCCTACCCCTTACGCTGGGTCAGAAGTTAAGAAAGGCATAGAACAAAATTGTTCTTATCAAAATCTTTCACTGCTTCTTTTGCACTCACATAGTCTTTTGCAATCGGTCATTGGTACAACTTTCTCTTATGCATATTTGGTTTTACTTTTGAAGATACAACCGTAAACTTGGCAGTAACTATTTAGTGATATTTTATGTCTCTAAGAAAGGATGTGTTTGAAATGTGAACCAAATAAATGTTGTGTAGAGAATAATGAATTTGTTGTAGAATTCAGCATAGTGGGTGTTTTCTCCTCTTGAGGTGCATATATAGTTTTCATGAATGTTAATGAGACTTATGGAACTGCAAAGGAAGATAGAGAGCAAAGTAAATATTTCCTATGAGATAATATCATCCCCTAGGACTTCTGTATTCTGCGTTGTACTCCATGGAGCCCAGATATGTCCAAGTCCTAAGCTAGTCTTCTGTGCGTTTATTTTGCATGTGGCACAAATCACTTTGGAATGTTATGAGCTCCTTTTAACAAACCTGTTCTTGTCCCATTTTGGCAGTGGTCTAGTTTTCGCCTGATAGAAGTGCATGCAATCAGCATCAGTTGCTAAATATGAGTTGACAGCTGCAAAGCAAGCTAGCTTTCTTGATGGTTTATGCTGGGTGTTAAATGTGTATTAGTAACTGTTTTAACTCTGTGTTAAGATTTAACTTTTTGTATTCCCGTGACTTTAGTCTTGTTTTGCTTGAATACCAAAACTTTAATCAGAATATCAGTCTAGTGCCTTCAGTTCTTTATCCAGTAGCTATCACTCAAATAGTTTCACTTGAATTTAAGATCCCTTCCAAAATGTGAAGGAAGCACTTCAGCTGCGGATAATGAGATCTGACAGTACCTGAGCAGCAGGAGGAGATGAAATTGCTATCTATCGAAAATAATACTTTCTTTCTACATATTCAGGTTAAATGTGTGCACATCCTGGTAGCTGCAACATCTGTTTCTAGCTTGTTGTTCCTCTTGGCTGCTTCTCAATTGGATTTCTTCAAGCAGGTCCAAAGCTTGTCACCTTAGCCAGGGTCTGTTAACTATCACCACTGGCCCCACATTAAGTAGGAGGTTCAGGGCTAAGCTAATAACTCTCCTGCCTTTCTGACTGATCACAGTGATTCTCGCCGTGGCTACTTATCATGCTGTACTCCTGCGGGAGGGTGATCTTTGTCTATACCTCAGCTGGGAATTGGTTTTGCTGTCTTCACTTCTAAGTTTTCAGGCAAAAAACACTGAAATCCATTGTTGCTTTTTGAACTAGCTATTTTTTTCTGCTATTTATCCCTTAACAATTCAAATAATGCTTTCTCACATTGTTTTGCTTGTTTTCTCTGGGCATGCTGTAACTGCTGACTTCCAAAGTAGAGGTTGCAGCTGAGTGTGTGGCAGAGCAGACGTATTGTGGATCTGAAGATAATATTGTGATGCTGGTTTGTGTGAACTTCGACTCATGTTTTGTTGCCTCAGGTGAGGTGATTTTCCTCATCTTAGCTTCAGTGTACACTGAAACAAGGTTTTAATGCTGCTTACCCAGGTCATTAGGCTGCACCTAGTGTGCACTTAAGCATAAAAGAGAGTTGAGTGAGAGAGTAAAATGTACAGAAAGAACTCCTTGGTTGCTTTATTGTTGCTAGTTACTTCTGTGCACCATATAAAATATTAGCAAGTCTGTGAACTTGTTTTGGTTGGCTTTGGTTCCACTGGGCTGATCCAGAGTGAACGGTGGGGCTGTGAGGGCACTGTTCCTCTCTGAGGAACCTCAAAATGGCGGCAGCTGTGTGCGCAAATTCGTGCGTCTCCCCTGGAAATCCTTCTGTGGAATTTAGGAGATGAGTTTCCTTAGCTTTACTCTAAGCTGATAGAAAAAAGAATGATAATCTTAATTGGACTTGAAAAGTTGATCATTAGAGGCTTGTTTGACATTAGAGGCTAACACGTGGACAACATGGTTAAACTGAAGCTTGATTAGTTCTCCCTTTATAATATGGTATGTTTTTTGGCTTGTTAAATCCTTCCTTGAGTAGGATGGTTTATCTCACCTGTGTTAGCCACTTAGAAACAAAAGGAGGAGACGCTATTTTGAAGTGTTTGAGAAGGTCCAAGTTTCAGTGTGTGCCCACAAGACTCGGCTTAAGCAAGGGCCTGGAAACAGCAGCTCAGGGGGCAGATGCTGCTTGGTCCTACCTGGAGCTGTCTGCTCTCCCTTTCTCACACCAGTGATTCTGGCGTCTGAACTGTCATCAGGTGCTCTTGAAGGGCTTCAGTGAAATAAAATCTCTCCAAATCTCGTAAGCAGCAATGGTATTTTTCAGTCTGTGATGAAGTACAGATCTCTTTCAGGAGGTGAAGTGAGGGTGAACTGGTGATGGCAGCAGCTCTCTGTAAGATACAGGAGTAGACAGATGGGGAAAGAAAAAGTCTGTACTGAGAGAGAGCCGCAGTGATCCCCAAACTGACCACAGGATAACCCGATGTCAGAAAAAGTTTCAAGTGAGCACAAGCAAAGCAGAGCTATGAGAAAGATGGCTGCTGCTGGAGACTGAGATCTGTAGAAAATAACTGTGAATGTGAAGGAGGAGAAAGAGCTTGAAGAGAGGAGACAGGGAAATGCCTGGTAAATGCGAGAAAATACATGAGAAGACAAGGCAGATACTAGGAGAGGAGAAACTGTATTACTGTATATTGTAAGAATTCTCTCAAGAGCTAGCAATTTTTAAAAATTTCTTCCTCAGCTAAGGATAATTCCTTTGTTGTCTTAATATCCTTGAATTGCAGTGTCCTTTCAAATCTGATAATTCCTGGCCTGCTCTCTTACCGTCATTATTAATGTTAACATCTTATATTTTCCCTTAAATATCTGATGCTGTTTGTGCCCTTCTTTAAGCACAGTCTTTGTATCGTAAGTGATGTGCAAATACTTGAGTTAAAAGGGAAAGCAGAGGAAAATTCTCATGAGAATTGTATTCTCTTGTCTTAAATATTTAGAATTGTATGTAAATAGAAAAGATTCACAGTCAAATTTAGTCATAAATTAATTGGTTGGTATTTGACTTAAATTAGGACAGTGATATATTGGGTCAGGTCTGTTGAGTGCTTGCAGATACAATTTATTATTTGATTCTTTAAAACTGGCAGGAGGATTTAGTGAAACTCATACTTAATCAAACAATATTAAAAGATATTGCTCAGAATAAAATAGAAATATTTGTTTATTCTCCTTAGAAATAGCTTCACAATACGACTGTGTGACCATGTAGAGGAGAGCGATGATGGGAATAAGGATGAAGAGAAGAGACAAAAATTATTAATAGATTGGTAATGATAGGAAGTTTATCCTAGGGTTGAGGTAAAACGTAATGGTTCATAAATAGCAAATTCATTATGTTTTTAATATGCAGGTTATATTAACACCATATAACATCTTTATAGTACCATTAGTACCACTTAGTCCTAAACTCAATTTGGAAATAAACATTACCAAATCTTTCTCATGGAACTATTGGCCAAATAAATTTTTCTAAACATAAATGGTATCTGATTAGTGCGTTGGCTCCTTCAATCATAAACAGAATTACAAATGTCTTATGTCAACCTTTACACAGAGTTCTTAAACGTTAACAAATTAATTTATTTTTAAGGCCATATCAAGGTGAAAACACCAGAGTCATAGGTGGCAGGACAATACATCACAAAGCCGTTTCTCATTCAGTCACAGTAATGACAGAGGATATGTTAAGACATAAAACGTGGTATGGTTTGTTAAATATTCATTCATAATTTGCATTCATTATTAAATCATGTGTTAAAACTAATCTTTAATCTCAAAAATATATAATGTGTTTTCAGATAGACTTTACGACAGAATAGCTATTTCACAATTTCCATGTATCTTGTTAAAGATTGACTGGGATGCACCAAAACGGTCATCATTAATGTTATTCAGTTATTCTAAGTAGATTTGTTCTGCATTTATGTTGATCTCAATAGTTTATTCTGGGCTTTATGTCAACATAAAATAAATACCTGTTTGGTAGATGGTCTGCTCTACGACTGATGACAATTAACTCCCCCAGCACTCCATGGCAACACTGTAGTTCATTGTCTGAAACGCTCATGGTGCAATGCGGTAGCTCCAAAGCTTATTTTGTAGTGGTCCCTGACAGTTGGCTCGTGATAGCAGCGAAGCCTGCTTTTCTACATGATCTTTTTTGTTGCTTCTGACTGCCAGGGAATTTCTTTATGCAACACAACAGCTTTAAAACTTCAAATATAGGGAGCTATACTGACAGAATGTAGTCTACCATGAATTTCCATAGAAATGCTATTCAATTTGCGTTTTGTATGGTGAAACGAAAGGCCTGTATGAGAGGACTGCAGGTGACAGTGAAGGTGATTTGTGTTATAGGAGACCAGGAGCTACTCAATGAACCATGTAAAAACAGTTCATTAAAATGTTTATGTGCTTGGCTAGCTAATGCAAAGAAAGCTTTATTGCAGTCTTATAAAACCTTAGTAACTTCAGGTTGAAGTCAGATCAATGCACCTGTAATAATTCAGACAAATGCTCAATGCAGGTTAAGAACCACTAAAAAAGAGGACCTCTTGAAGCCTTTCTTCCAAAGTAAAACATGGTTTAGTATTTAACTTGTACAACTACAAACCTTCTTGGGAAAGATTTCTGACCAGGTCTACTATCTGTCTGGATTTCCCTGTATCATTCCACCCCTGAAATGGCAGTTAGGAGGAATCTGAGGCATGTGACACTTGTCAACTCTAGAGCACAAGCACCAAGGCACTGTGCATGTGTGGGATGTGCTTCAAGTATGTGTTGTGTCCTGTGCATATGCTATACACTTGACACGACGTACAGTTCTGGACAGAATTCTGGTTGCCCTGATTTTGAAGACTAGTGAAGAAAGAAATCACTCTGCTGAATTGTATTTCTTGTTTAACTGTTGACTTGTCCTTTAAGTAAGCACTTAACTGAAAAGAAGATGTCAAAGTGAAATGGATTTTTTTTAAATATTTGGACACCATGAATTATTGAGAAGCTCCTGAACAGAGAGCAGAATTGGTATCGATGCTATGAGATTAGTTTTAGTGAAAGTAAAGTTCTTATGAAAGGTTTGCTGCTCTCTGTCAGCAACACTGTGAGGAAGCTACAAAGCTGCTGCAGCTTTTCATGGCAGCTCAGCAGGAGGCTGGCAAAAAGCCTCTGCAAAGAAAGTGAAGAGCTTCAGTCTTTTCAAAAGCTGGACTACCTATGAACCCTGAGTATAACAGATGGAGCTGGCTGAGAAACCTCCCCTAATAGTAGTACCTTAGTTGAGCAGTGGAACCTATTCTCATTGCACACATAGACCCGAAAATACTGATAAAAGGAGAGAAGTTTCTTGGAAAGATGCCTAGGCAGAGCAACCCTCTGATTCCTAATCAGCCACACGCTCTCCCTATCCTCCAGGAGAATATGGACCATCAATTTCCTCATAAGATGAAGGGGAGGCAAAGCAATAGTTTAGCATCCTATGCATTATCTCTCTTTTTATGATTACAAATAGAGCACTTAGGTTCACTGACCCATATCTCATACCAGACATCAGTAGCCAGGTCCAGATTTAGGTTATTATTCCAGCGCTGGATTATGTCTTGCGATCAGAATCAAATCTACCTAATATGATTCCTTGATTGTGAAATTTCTTAGCAGCACTGTATGTGGCACAGCCGGAGCTTGGAGATGGAAAGCAAATGCCCCCAAGCCCCAACAGAAGAGTTGTTAGGGCTATGCTATAAGCCTCTGAAAGGCTGAGGGGATGCTCTCTGTTGACTTTGATTAAGCTGTCCTTCTGCTTGCCAAGTTTTAAAAAGGAAAGGCTAGTTTGCTCCCCGTGTGGCTTTCCCAAACTCTTTCAGATGTAGTTGTAAGCTTAAATGACCCTCGGTTCTGCAGGATGTCAACTTGATGTGTATAATTGATTGCTAAACATTTTTTACAGCCTGTTAAATGGTAAAGCTAAAAAAAAAAAAGTTAAATATAAACATTGATTAAAGTGCTTTTGTACAGAGGGTTCAGAGACATTAGCGAGTTAAAAAGAGAGCGTGAGCTCTGCTGTGGTACTTCTAACCCATATGCTCTATTGCATGTAATTGATGCCACATGGCTGCTCTGAGGGTTTATGTCAGGTTTCAAATTGCAAATATTAAAATTCGTTTAGAATCAAGTGTGCTTCAGAAAGGATACTGTGCAGAGTGCTCAGCAATGTAGATTGCTGGTGTTATAATGGCAATGATTGTAAAAGAAATTTGAATGACCACAGTAACTTGTAACTGCGGTAAGAAGGGAAAAATATCAAGGTGTAAAACCTCAGGGTAATCTGAAATGGATTAGTATAGACTTTCTAATGATAATTGCTGGTAATTATGTTTTTGTAATAAATTGTGGTGCTTTTTTAAATAACTGACAAGACATAATGTATTTTTCAGGGTTCTGTGGTTGCTGGCCAACAGATGGGATCTGACACAAAATATTTTCAGGTCCTGCAAGCAAAGAAGGTACGGTGCTGTTACAAGTACAGCCTGAGAAAGGTTTGGAGGGTACAACAGGGGAGAATTCTTGGCTTAATAATGTGGTGGCTGGGTGTCTGTAATAGGACGCGCTGATATTCTAGTGATGAGGAGAAGCAAATAGGAAATTGTCAGCTATTGTCTGGATAACAATGCCTCACGAGCTTCAGAAGCATAACTTGTTACTATTAATATGATATTCTAGGTTTTTTCTTTAAATCACTAGTAATTTTAAAGCACAAGTATAACTTGGTAGAGCTGCCATGCAAGTACAGTTACCTATGAAATTCAAGGGACTAGAATAAGATGTTGGTCCCTGCTGTTTCTCTGCTAGTTATGTTAGTTACAGAAAGCATTCAGTTTGAAGTGTGCACAAATGCATCTGACAGTGAATATAAGCTATGAGCTTTGTGTATATTGTTAAGTATTCAACACATAAAAGCAAGCTTTAGTTTGCACCAATTCAAGCAGGATTGAAAGCAATCATTTGGGGTGGAAATTTCAGTGTTTGGTGGGCACAACTCCTGCACTATCCAGTTCATCCACATAGGGGTTTTGTTGTTTGTTTATTTGGTTTTGAATGAAAAAA
>PPHD01017095.1:0-15227 GCA_002909625.1 Bambusicola thoracicus
GCAGAGCTGCTCTGGCTTTGAGAGATGAATCCGATCTGACAGGTTATTGGGTGGTGCTGGAGCATGAGGTTGTGTTGTTATGACTTCCTGAAAACTGAAATGGTGAAAGGGCTCTCTATCCCTCTCTTTTCCTCAAATATTCGGTTTGCTAGCAGTGATAGTAGCTTTGTGTGCTTGCCAAACTGATAATCCACTTTAGCTGACTGCATGCTGGTCCAACATGGTCTCTGGACAACGCTACTCCTTCATAGGCTTATTCAAGACTGTGGCTTGCTTGGTACTTCATGTTGTTTTGTTTTTGGTTGTTTTTTTGTTTTGTTTTTGCTCTGTGACCTTGCTCCTTTGCAGGCATTGAGAATGCTGCTGGAATAGGTTTTGGCTGCTCTGTTTTAGGACAACATGTTCTATCCATAGCTTTTTCTAACAACTTCAGTGAAAGCAACAATGCTGCACCTGAGTTACAAGGCATTAGTTGTGAGTTTAGTCCTAAGCTGCAAGCCAGCTTCTGAGTATAAGTCTAAGGAAGCTGCAACAGCTATCACAGTCTTTCTGGGCCAACAGGATCTGTAATTCATAGGCAAGGAGATGAATATAGGTGGTACTTGCTTTACCCTGCACCTCCTCTCCTAGTATCTTCCCTCTTCCACTTTTTTTTTCCCAACCAAAGGGACTTCTGTCCTCAATGTGTGTAGTCTGTAGCAGCACTCATTAGACTCCCTTTCTCCACGTTTGTTCCCCCACACCATCCTGAGTGCTTTCTTGCATCTCTAGGGCATGGTTTGGCTCAGATCTCCATCATTTGTGTGAGAAACTACTGTGCGTGTTTGTTCTGAACTGGCTTCTGATGGCTTCATTTACTGGACTCAGTCTTCTATATCACAAGAGATTATAAATGTTGTTTTCCCCCTTCTCCATCCTGCTTTCCATGTGATGAGTTTTGTTTTTTTTTTTTATATTTTTGCTACCTGCTCCTGAAGCTATCATTTCCCAGGCTGAAGGGTCATAACCTGCCTGGCTTTACTCATGCCTCCAATCATCCTTACTGTCTCCTCTGAAACTTTAATGTGCTGAGATATGAGAACCAGACTGCATGTAGCACTTTAGGCCTGGACAAAGTATGGATTTGTTCAGTAGAATAATGTTGTTTGGTGTTTGTTCTGTTTTTAATAACTACTGGTTTTTGGTGGCAGCCAATGATGGAGATGGTGTTTCCAAGGACTTAATCAAAACCCTTGGCCATGTTTTTGAGAAGTAGTTGTTAGGAGCACTTTCTTCTGAAGTGAGAGAATATGATCTTTTTTTTACAGTGGAGATGCTAGTTATACCTGTTTGGAGGAATGTACGAACCTAGTAACTTAAAAATGACTGGATATTCTGCAGTCTTGTGAAAGTGACTTGCTTGTAGTATTCCTGTAAACAATAGGAATCTGCAATTGCTGTAACATCTCAGATATACCTTCTTACTTCTTTGCTTATGAAACTGTGTTTTTCCTCTTACTGAAACTGTCCGGGCTGTTACACATAGTGTAGCAATTGCATCCCCTTTTGCTGTGTATTTGAATAACAAAAGGAGCTACTGTTACACATCTCGGCCTACGTGAGCCCTACCAGCTTCACAAGCCATCTTTTTGCTTATTATCAGTTTTGGAGAATCCCATGTATTTGTCAAATTCTGGAAATTTATGCTTGAATGCCTCTTGCAGTAATATTAAATACCTGTTGTGTGGTAGTTGTTTCATATAGGCTCATAGATCTAAGCTCCAGGGTATTTATTTCTAATAGCACATATAAATTGTGCCTTGGATGGATGGAGGCTGGAAGGGAGCTTCCTGTACTGGCAGACTGTGCTCAGGCTGTCCTGTGTCATCTTAAGGAAGTTTTGGAGCTTGAAATGCTGACGAGTACTTTCTGAAACACAGAGCTTCTGGTTGCAAGGCTGTTCCTGCTGACCAGTGCAGGCAATACTGAGTGCTGAAGAGCTGTAGCCATGTGAATGGTTACCCTGCCACGCTAACAAACATGTAATTAGATGGAGAGTTTGTAGATCTAAAAATGTCATGATTAACAGACATTTTCCCTCTATGTGAAACACGTACACATTCAATAAATAATAAATGTGAAGTATGTTATTGTACACCTATTAATGGTATGTTTTTGATATTTCTGCTCTCTATTTGCTACTTTCCTCTTTAAGCCTGGCTGAACTGGAAGAAGAAATGTTCTAGAAACTGAGAGAATGGGGCTTTAAATACAGGTTAAAAAATGTTGGGTCAGGCTTTAGTGAAAATGGGTAGCATTTGTGAGAGAGTAATTAAGGCAAGAAGTGTGGAAGTGGAAAAAACTGAAAACTACTTGGAGATGCTTGGTGAACCTTTGTGGCATGTATGCAGGCAGGTCTACAGGAGCAAGGAGAAGTGTGCGCTTGTTCTATTGTTCTCTTCCTTCCTTTAATTCCACAGTGACTCCAAACTTAACCTAGAGCAAGATATTTCAAATATATTTAAGTTCCTAAAAATTTAATGGGAAAATCAGCAGCTGGGTAGAAGAAAAATGCCCAGTTAGTGCTTCCCACTGAGAAAGGGCAGCTACATCTTGGCTCTGGTCACCTCTGCCAGGCATCAGCCAGCTGATCAGTGAGCTCACGTCTCGCACCCACTGGTCGGCCAAAAAAAACATCGTTGCCCAGATGTCACTTGTCTGGCTTCACAGAGTAGTGGAAGTGCTAGGGGATTAGTGGGCTAAGAAGCCCAGGATATGTCTGTAGGAAAACAGGCTTTAGAAAACGTAGTTTTGAGAATATTGTAGAGAAATTCCATATGATGGTATGGGAGATGCTGCTAGAAAGTACTACTGGAGCTTCTGTTCTGCTTTGAAGTAGTGGTCAGTATGCCTTAATTGCAGTAATGTCAGCCAATTTATGCCTGATGTATGTGCATTTGGCTTTCATAAAGGAAAGCGTTAGTCTAGATGTGAAGCGATAAGGAGACAATTTGGAATATGTAATCTACTTGTGAAGATGCTGCCGAAGGAAAGATGGAGAATTAAAGAAAAATGAAGCAAATATTGCCATTAGTGCTTCTTTATTGGAAGTGTATTTTCTTCAAATGACTTCAGTGTTTTTGTGGTGATTTTTTTTTTTTCTTATTAAGACCTAAGTTTTATAACACTTAACCTATGCTAATTCCTTTTATTTCAGTGGGAATATGGGGAGGGGAAAAAAAGACCATTGCAATGGATAACATAATAACTACGTTACCATCTAAATCAGTAGCCATTTATTTTATGCTTCAGGTTGTTTGGCCGAACGGTTTTTTCTTTATAGCCCTGAGTTAGTGCTTTGTGATATTTGTAGTAATGTGAGTTAGAGCTAAAAGGTGCGACTGTGGGCTGAAAAATGGAAGTAAGCTATCTCATTAGCTAAGGCCTGAAATGGGTGCCAGAATTGAAAACCACTAGAATATGAGCCAGTGTTTGTCCAGTGGATAAATGTTAACTTGCTGGATATATTCCTGTATTCTAGGATTTCAAAGTTGGGAAGGCTTAATTAGTTTGTTCTTCATCCATTTTGTGTCATTTTCAGGATGATTAATGATTGTTCCCATTTGGTTTTGCCTCCCTTTTAAATCACTTCATGGCTGTCTAGCTCTGTGATAGATAACTTTCTCATGGTAGTAAAACTGGTGAAAACATTAGACACACATACACAGTCCTTTCCTCCCCTTCAGCCTGGTAAAACAAGCAAATAATCAATGTAATGTCAGATGTTAGCTTTCAGGATGATGTGGAGTATTTTAGGGTGTGGTGAATTAAGAAAAAAATATTTCTTTTAATGTAACTCAAGGCCTCACAAGTTTATAGGTTACATAGTGAATAAGACCTCAGTAAATGGGTTTAAAAACAAGCAGTCTGCTCTTGAAGTGAGCACCACGGTTGCATAATCCAAAGACAGTTTTAGAGGCTTTTGTCTAGCAAGAATATCAAAGCAGTACGAAATGTGTGTTGTTTTGGAGAAAAACTGATGAAAATTGATGTTGTAACCTTTCCGTGTGACTGCTCTTTGTGGCATCATAGTACTTCCTTGTTTGTTTGGTTTACTCAGGTAAACATTTATTCATAGAATGGTATGATGGTTAGGTGGTTTTAAGGAAGAGAACGGAGAGGGGAAAAAAAAGCACTAGTAAGTCATTAATTCTTTGAAGAACTGAGGATTTCCAAAGCAATAGCAGTTGTCCCCACTGTTCTGGTTGAGGAGCACGTTCACTGCTGTGACACAGCGTGCAGCTTCATTCTGTGATGTTCCTGTGCTTTGTGTCAAAATGCTAGTTGTTAGAACCAGTTTATCACGGGTCCTATCCCCTATGGTGTGGAATGGGCTGGAAGTTGTTCTCCTGTGCTGGAGAGAGGGAGCAAACCTTGGGGTTGGTGGAGAGCCTATGGGGACTCCTGGCCCCTATGGGAATGGTACTTGTTAGTCTGCTCTCCTGTGATCCTTATTGCTGCAGTCACGCTGGTGGTGAGGTGATCTGTGAAGGGATGGCATTGATGGCAGCTTCTCAGCAATGTCAGGAGGTTATTGCCAGGCACTTCAGGCCACCTGTGCGAGTACCTGTGAAATAGTTACTGAAGGGAACAACAGAACACGTGTGACTATGAGCAAGAGGTTATTCTGGCTTGCAGACTTATACCTGGTGATTCCATTTAAATACATATGTGCTTATGTTGCATGAAATGTGAATGCAATGCCTTTTATGATAATTTATCTTATTTTTGAAGATGAAAGGTGTAGTTTAATTGCATACTGAAATGTGGGGAAACTAAACATAATTAGCATGCTTAATCTGGGTGAAAGGTGGCTTTCTCTCATTCATGATCTATTATCAAACTGCAAATGACTTCAAACTTAAGAATATCAATTTCTTCAGAATGTTAACACCAGTAGGAGACACTGGTTAATGATGGGGCTCACATTTTTACAGTGGAATGACTTCCTTTGATCCATGTAGCACTCTATAAACATGGCTGTAACATTCTCAGTTGGATTTTGAAGGGTGTTTGCAAAATGCCATATAATGAAGTCTGGACTTACAAGTGCTATGCTTGCTTATAATTATCACTGTTCTGATGGGAAAACAAGTGTGTAGTGAAACAAGGAATGATTTGTCTAGGCAGAATCTTTTTTTTTGTAATTTTCAAATCATTGAAAACTGATGAATTGTACTAAAGGAAAAGTGACCAGGAAATGTTCATCACTGAGTAATGAGAGGGCTACTCTATCCTTAGGGAATGTCTGCCCTTTTCCTAAGGCAAGTAAACAAATCACATGCTGGATGTACTGTATGTCCAGGAAGTTGTCCTGGAGACACAGGCTTAAAGCTAAGTCAAGGTGCTGAGGCAACTGAATGTTGTTTTTCAGGTGGGATTAAGAGTGAGTCACAAGAAACTGTAATTTCAGGTTTAAGGCAGTGGAGTGATTTTTTTTTTTTTTTTCCCAGCAATAGAAAAGTGGCTTCGTGTTCACAGTTGTGCTCACATTTGGCCACTCAACATTGCAAATGCCCTTTACTTTCAGTCAATAACACAGATTTCATGCATCTGCTGTTTTTATCTTCCTTTTGAGTCATGATCCCCTACCCCCAAATCCAGCTATTTGACCTCTTGCTACTTCATAGGTTTTAGAAAACCTTGAAATGTAAGGTCTTAGTAATGATGAGAGGTTTAAAAAATTCAAAAAACAAAACCAAAACAAAAACCAGAAAACAAATGAACAAAAAAGGTGAGTAAAGGCATTCTAAACAGCAACTGGTCCAATCTGACAGTCCTGCTCTGTAATTACCCTAACTGGCAACAGGAACAGGCAAACATCTAAGCAAGGGACATTGGTAGGAAGGGATGTAAAATATTTTTCTTATCTGTAGGCCAGCAGGAATGAGTTTAACCATGTGAAACAGAAAATCCATTCAAGACTGGAACATTTGATATTTGTGTTAAGGTATTGGAAGATGGACTCTGCTCTGAAATGATCATAGAATCATAGAATTACTCAGGTTGGAAGGGACCTCAAGGATCATCAAGTCCAACCGCAATTTGATGATGTTCCCTTTGCACTCACTTTAGTTTCTATTTACAGATTTGTCTTTTGTAAAGTATTGTTTCTTTCTGCAAAGTGGAGAATGGAGTAGAAATGTAAAGGTACAGAAGTCTCTAACAGTGGAGCAGAGCTTAACAAGATTTTATACAAACTGTTTAAAATCTGTGTCATCTTTCAAGAACTATGTTTTCTAAATAGTGAAGAACAAACACTTTCAGTTAGAAATCAGAAACTGGTATTCAAGTCACTGTGGAGTGAAAACAGGCAAAACTGGCTCTAACTTTTGCTTTCTTATTAAAAAGAGCCAGGAGAAGTGCTTTATTGACCTCCATTACTTTTACTGGTGTAAGACTAGAAAGTACAAGCAAGGAAGCAGAAACTTTCTAGGCTTTCCTGTGTTGAAGGAAGAGTCCAGTCAATGGATGCTCTGTGAGATGATGCCCTGGGCTGTCATTTAGGTGCTTCCTTGTGTAGGTTGGGGGTGGAGGGGGAAATGGAGAGGGGAGATAAATGACAGGAACAAACAAACAAAAAGCTCAGAAAAACAAACAAACAAAAATCCCAAAACATAAGACCAAAACAAACAAACAAACAAAACCCACCATAATCCAAACAATCTCCCTTTCAAAGGGGAAAGATGGGGGAACAAACCCAACCCCCTGTATCTTAAACAGGTTTTATTCTGTTTTAAAGGTACTTTGCAAAGTCAAGTTGTAGCTGCTATTCTTCCCAATTATTATTGACCTGGAAGAAATAAATATTAGTTAGGCAAATTTAAAGAGACACTGCTCATATTGCAAATTGTATTGGCAATATCTTGGTCTACATGAGAATGTAATTATAGATGAACTGAAGGAATGATGCTCAGCCTCTTAATTAGCACAATGTGCAAGGCAGAACATGTGCACTTAAAGGTTACTGTGAGGTCTTCTGCTATAATTAGCATTGACCAAAACAGGCTTTTCATTTAATCAGCTCCCTCAGAAGTGATGCTCAAAGGTTAAAGGATCACCGTTTCTCAAGAAAGATGTCAATAAGGAATGAAGACTGTGTACAGTTTTGCAGACTGCCTTATCTCTACCATTCCTTAAATCCAGTAGGCTTTTGGACCCTTTAAGTTGGAAGAAGACTGCATTCTTACTAAAACAAATCAACAGAAAGAGAATTTTAAAGATGGGGAAAATATTTTAATTTCTCTGGAGTGCCTTTAGGTTTTATTACATTCTAGTGTTGTTTTCTTTTTAATATAGACTTACGAAAAACTGAAGTGACATAAATGGTGGAAGTGTAGGGGTATCCCTATATGCAGAAATTGGAATAGTGACAGCTGAGATAACGTGAGATGTAAAAATTCATAGTCGTAAAAATGTAGGAAGAGATGGATCAGAGTAGTTAATGTCCTTAACAGACTTCTTGTTCTGAAATGTTCTTCCCTCTTTCCTGGGTGTTTCACGTCTTGTGTGATGAGAAAACTCTGGAAACTGCTAGTTAGATATGTTCTAGCAGTACAGTGAAATCTTGATGGATAACTTGAGGCTAGGACGCGTACAGAACATGTTTTCTCAAGCCTACAACTCAAGCACAGGAATATGGTTAAAATCCTGTATATCAAAGTAGTTCTGGCTGTGAATGAAGGGTATTAGGAGGAAACAATGCTGGAGATCCTTCCACCTTTTCATAGCTTATCCGTAGGCTCTGTGCAAATGAGATCTGATTGCTTTTGTTATTGAACTGAAAAATTTTTAAGTGGCTAAGGAGTTGCTTTGTGGCATGGCTTGCTTTGTGTAAAATGGACAAATGTAAACATCTGAAGTGCGTCTTCTCTCTGTGGGCTTTTGTTTGTTTTTGTAACCTGGGGTAAGGAGCGTGACAGTTATCTGAGAATGGCAAACACAGTGAAGAGGGGGCACGTTACCACTTTGTGTGGGAATTACCCTTCCTGAATGTCACTAGGAAGCAGCCTTGGGATGCTGAGCACTAATCAATCCTGTGCTCTGGTGTCCCCAGCACTGTCCAGCAGGCAGGAGCCATGCTGTGCTGCTGCCACAATCATAGAACCACAAGGTTGGAAAGGACCTACAAGATCATTTAATCCAACTGTCCTCCCATTACCCTTGCTACCAGAAGCCACTAAACCATATCTCGTGGCTCCTCATCCAGACAATGCTGTGTCCCTCTTTGCATGCCACTGGTCAGGAAATTTGCATTTGCCCTTCTCTTGTTACCACCTTCCTTTCATGTCCCCTCCTTCCAATTGCAAATGATATGCCTGTCCACTTAAATAAGGGAATAACAGCTAGAAAGTGAGACCTGTGGGGCAGGGATCGGCCCCTCTGTGACCAGTTGGTGCAGTAACTAGAGAACAAGGCCCACAGCCATCCTGATGAGGGCCAGAGGAGGCTTTGCTATGGATCTCCAGAACTAAAAATCACAGCCTTTGTGCTGCTCCCAAGAGTTCAGTGCAGGAGCTTTCAGGCTTGCATCCTTCTGTGAATGCTGAGTGCCGGCAGCCTTCCTGCAGAGCTCAAACAATAGCATTAGCACCTATGGGGCTGCTACAAGGGACTGACACAGGAAAGCATGAGTACTGCAAATTATTAATCTACTGCGTGGGAAAAGCGTGGTTCCTTGCACTTTCACCCTGAGCATTTATATATAGACCGTACCTAACTTATCTCTTTGTCCAATTTGGAAGGTGTCTCAGTGATTCTCAAGTTACTGGCCTTTACTCCCATCTGATTTTCAAATTAACTGTGAGATTCAGGAAGTGATAGGGAAAGATCTGAAATGTTCACAATGAGCTCAGCTTTCCAACTTGCAGCAAGCTAGAAATACATATTAAGACAAAAGATGGAAATCCTACAAATCGTCAGTGAATGCCCGTGTTCTCCTTCTCAGGAAGTGCACTTTGGCTTACGCATCCCTCTCAATGCAGAGTTCCCCAGCAGCCTTGCAGAACAGTTTGACAGTGATTACTTTGGTAACACCACTTCCCATGGCCCAAGCAGCTTTGGGCAGCTTGTCTCAGTGTTGTCTTTGTGCTCAGTGCTCTTAACTGTTACAGTATGACTCCCTAATTATCCTGCTTCTCAACAACTTTCCTTCTCTCCTGCTGGAGTGATTGAAAGGGTGAAGTGAATAGAATAGAACAGGGATTTATGTTTCTGAAATTTGTTCAAAATGAAGTCCTGATGACAAACTAAAATGCATTACAGGAGAAAAATATTTTGATTATCAGTTTCCTGTGGCTACATCCTCCTGTTTTATGTTACTGCACGCACATGCTCTTCCTTTAAATCTCAGATGGGAACGCGACTATGATGACAACTAAGGCTACAGTGCTGAAACTGCTATTGTGTGGATAAGTGGGAGCAATGCAAAGTGGGCATCTGGTTTTATTTTCTCAGTTCCTCTTGCTGTCTGATTTTGTGTGTGTGTGTGTCCAAAACCAGTATGGAGTTCATAGGAATTGTACAAACTAGATGTTTCCAAAAGCTGCTACATCCTACTGAGAGTTAAGCTGTCCTGCCTGTGTCGTGGGAACTGCATTCCTTGTGAGTGCATTGCAGTGAGGCTGGCAAATACCAACTACGATTATAAAGCTGCAGTTCTATAAGGAAAACTGCAGAGGTGAGGAAGTATAGGTTGAGCAACCATGGGCTCAGAGGCAGTAGCAGGATGTATTATGCTCCTCTCAGTGCTGTTTTGCCCTGTTTCAATTGACATTGGATTCTTTCTTCACTTAGATTTGAGATTCCTAATTGCTTTGCTGTTGAATTAAAGGACTTGCTTTGTTAATAAAAACAAGCAAACGAAAAAAAAACCCACACAGAAGTAGATCTTGCAACTGGAGAAAATGATTTTGTGCATTATAGTTGTGTTTTTGATGTTTCATCCCATTTAAATGATTGTAGCAGAATGCAGACTTGTGTTTCTGGATGTACTGGAGATGCTCCATGTAGAAAGAAAACAATTGTGTTTTGGTAACATACAATTGTACTGTTTTCATAGGTTATCTCTAGTATTATGACAAAAAAAAAAATCTGTTAGTATTTGTTAGGAGAAAAAATTACTTTTCCTTATGTTATTAGAAAGGCACACGTACCTGTTAGGGAAACAAAGTGACTACTAAATGCTCATTCTGTTGTTGATGGAAATGTCATGTTCAGCTGTGATGTGTCAAGTATGAATGCAAAAGATCTGCCATTCCACAAGAACTGTCTACAATATCTCGCAGTGACAGTGAAGCCAAATTTATCTGCTGTGTGTCAGTCAATATTTGCAATTGTTTAGTTTTCTTGATGGACATTTATATAAATAGTGGTTCATTGTCCCTTAAGTGGATGTCATCTCTTGAGAGACATAATCTCCCAGGGGGAAAAAAACAATCATGGCAAACCCATCATCACTTCATATACTGAGGGACACTTGTTTTCTTTTTGTTTCACTGTGAAACTGTGAGTGACGCTGATTTAAAAATATATATATTTTTTCTTTTTTGCTATTTTTTCCGCAGTGAAGTTTAGGATGGACATATTTTCCTGCATCAAATCCTTGACAGAAAGCAAAAATGTGGACATGTATAGCGTATCTCTTCCAGTGCATAGTTATTAATAGAAGTTAACAGTTCTTTCCCTCCCAGTGAAATTAAAATTTTAAAATCAAAGCTCTACAGCTAAAATAAGATGTTAAACGTTCCAGTGAAATTCAAGAACTTGTATGGATTTGGACTAATTCTTAACTGTAGTTCACAATTTGGATACAGTATGAAAGGGCCACCAAGGCATTAATCTCATTTGTAGCAGCTCCCCTGACTTCTAAGGTCTTTTGACAAACACTTGTGACAGGAGCCAGCTGTGCTGTTCACAGCCTAGGCATCTGGGAATCACCAGGCTGTTCAGTATTGAAATTGGCTTACATAGCACAGCAATAGGTGACGTATACTTGTGTGCCAGTGTTTCTTTAGGAAAGAACAATGTTTGATTAACAGTGTCTTATGGTGCCCTTCAGCAAATGTATCTTTGCTTTGGTAGATTACCGACAAGCCTTATGCTTATCAACTGTTGTACTCTACATAAAATAAGTAATGGCTTCAATAGTGTTCTTACCCAAATAAATGCCTTTGCTCCTCAGTGGCTTTGTAAGACAAATTGTAGTTCTGCATCTCGTAGTCTTAATTTTAAAATGGGCTGTATGAGGAAGCCTCTCCAAGGACCATATATCTACACAAGTGAATTTTATTTATAGCAGAATGGGGTAGGTCCATCAGCAGGAAGGATGCATTTCTTCTGTAAGAAACAAATAAGAAAATCAAAACAAGGAAAAGGTTTATTTTAGCTGTGCTTACTAATTAAAGGAGATTTAGAAGACAAAAGATGGGAAGAGGACTGTTTAACTTCTGCTTGCAACTGTTTTTCTGGCTCAGTGCTAGGAAAATCTCTTCCTGTGCCTTTGCAGTCAAGAGCAGGACAGTGGGTAATTTTGGGGTCACTGAGGTCTTTGAAAACATTAGCTTCAACCTGCAAAAAGCCAATTGCTCCCAGTGCCCAGGTGAGGAGCTGACCTTCCTTAGTCTGAAAAAGAGAGGGAGAGGGAAGAACCAGTATATGGCAGTGAGATGTTTTAAAATGTGTCCTGAAATAATCCTTTATATTTTTGCAATGGGCAGTTCTGGCTGTAAGAGAATGAATTGTGTCCTGACAAGCCTGCCTGCTGCCCTGTGACACACAGCACCCAATGCTGGGGCAGCAGCCCTCAGCCTTACGCTGCCCATGCCACGCTGCTGTGCCAGCATCCTGCAGTGAGAAAGCTGGGCTGGCTGCTGTAAGTCTGTGGGTTGTCCCACTTGACTTTCAGGACTTCAGAGATGCTGGAGAAATTCATATGCAGGCTGTGTGAAGGGAAAAAATGCTTCCACTCTCTTGTTTTTCAGGAAATCCAGTTCCAAGGTAGGTGTCTTCAGTGGCAGAAAAGTACAAGTTCTTCCGTGTCTTGTGGTACTTACCTCTGTTTTGGCATTTTTTTTTGTTGGAGAGAAAAAAAAACAAACAAACCTGTACCTAATAACTGAATGGTCCTTTGGGGGACAAAAATAATTAACACCGTTTTCCTTGTGCACACATATCTGTGCGTATGTGAAACTTCTCTTTGTTTGAAACTAGTTAGGAACCAATTATTAAACAAAATTTAAAACAAAGGAAATCATTTTTGTGGCTTGATTACATAGAAAAACCTCTGCAACACAGTAGAAACTAGCAGAATAAATGGATAGAAATGGGACTAGTTGGTTAAATAATTACAGTGATATTTCAAAGAAAGGTAGTTTGCAAATAATGCTGTGCACACAGGACTGGGGCATGCTGTGGTGGTACCATGACATTTATACTGTCAGGCTGGCTGTGTGGTGCTGTCAGTATAGGGAAGAACACTAATGGATCCACGCCATCACAGGCTGGGGATGTACTGCCCTGGGCAGACAGCTGAGGGACAGGGGAATTAAGTTTGTTTAAGGCTACCCAGGAAGTCTGGCTGTTAGTTCCAGTGCTTATGTTCCAAGAATTTATCTCCTGTTGTGATGCTGCTGAATTCTTCTATATGCTCAATGCCTAAACAGCTGATGTACAACAGAATAGCTTCACATGTTTCCGGTGGGTCAAACAGCATATTTAGAATAACTCTTGCAGTGTTTTGTTTTCAGCCCATAGTAGCAGGTGGGGGGGAAGAGGAATTGTCTGTGATGCACAGCAGCCAGTCTCTGGCATCTGGTTAATAGTTTCAGTCCATGAATGTTCATTTCATGAATCTGTTCCTGGCTCATCTGCAAGAAATTGTATTGCCTCAAGGACTGTGCTGCAGTATCAACAAGTCATTGCAGCTGTGTATAAAGGCTCTGTGGCCCTCATTTCAGAAAGCCTTCTTGTATAACAGGTAGAATGTTAATGTTTTTGAAACAGCTATGATTCAATGAAGTTCATATTAAAATGCTGTATAAACTACAGTAATAATTTTTATTTTCTCTTCTATTTAGTTGAACTTCCTGTTAATAATGAGAAATCTGCATTGTAACATGTTGGTACATGACAGTGTAGGATGCACTGGTTGCTGGATCAGGGCCCTAGGTGATCCAGAGGCAGATCTCTCATAAGTAGCTTTTATTAATAAATGCACTCAATGGTAATATTCCTGCGCCTCAGTAGTGCTTTTTCTGTTTATTTGTTGTCTCCTTTTGCCTCCCACCTCTAATATTATAGGAATTGTCCGAGATGAGTAATCTTGAGCAATACCTTTTTCTGGTGATGCTTGGATGTCGGTAGTATTTATCTGTGATGCAGCCTCAGGGATTGCTGTATCCACCGCCCAGGGGCTTGCAAGGAATACATTAGATAATGACAAACTGCAGTGTGCTGTGCTCAGAGAGCTAATGAAGTGCTTTGTTCAGCGTCGTCTTTCATACACCCCTCTCATATACAGAAGTTAGGAGTTTTACTGACAATATATGCGTTATAAAGGATGTGAGTTTCTGATGCGAGTGTAGGTACTAATATCTGAACCATAATGTTTCATTATGTCCTCCAGTCTTGACATCAGGCTGTCTTTGGGGGGAAATGGGCATTCTGAATGTAATGAATAAAATTACTGGAGGGAATTGAGGATGCCCTTCTTTAAGGGGGTGTCATGATGATTCTATAACTAGTTGAAGAAACAAAGGTGTTAAATTCATACAGGCACGTCTAAGAACATGCCTCTGCTAGGTACTAGGCACCTCTTGAGTGCTAAGGCTGCATTTCTTCAAAGTGAATGTAACCATGTGGTAAATGTGCAGGAAATACGATTTTAATATCGTCCTTCTTTTTTTGTGCAACAATATAATCCCACTGTGCCAATTTAAGGGCTGGTAATTTCAGACTACAGTTCTGGGAATGAATGGGGAAAATGTGCATTTAAGAAAATGATGCTTCTAATATTACCAAAATGTGAGATCAGCTACTGGAAAAGTTGTACATTGCTATCTGTGTAAAAGGATGCTGTTTTGAGTGCTATAAAATGCACCAACATGCCCAAGTTGTCTCTGCTGTTGTATAGACTCTTACTCTATATTCATTCTTGCTGTGTCTGATCATCCTGCAGTAGTAAATGAAGTGAAATGGAAAAGTATCTGCCTGATGCTCTGCTTTGCTTCTCTTAAAAGGAGGTTTTTGTGGGAAAATGTTGTATTTGGGATTTTTTTTTTAACTGTTTGTATATACAGACTTGCATATGTTGCTATGCACTTGTGTTGAGAGGTTAAGAGCTAAAAACTGGCATGATTTGTGACATTTCATGATCCAGCTGATTCTTGAGATAACTTAGTCTTGTGCCCAGCTAAGCCTGATGCATCTTTTGGCTTTTGCCAGAAGAGCAACACTGTAGATCCTGAACTTGAGAGCATTACCAAGTACTACTTAGTGACACAACCTGGGGTTATTCTAACAATCATCTCCAATGCAGAAGAGAAATCTCTATGATGTAAAACTTCCTTAATACTTTCTTTGCATATCAGAGTCAAACTGGAGCTCTACTTCTCGCCAGATTGCTATGGATGTTGTGAGTTTATTGATTTAAAGTCATGTATGTCCTCACCAGCCTGTTCCTTCCCCACATGATAGAAATGAAGGTGAGTACTTGTGCACTTCACACAGCACAGGTGTGGTGAAAGAATTGCGGGTTGTCTGATACAACTGCAGGAAATGCTTTGTTTCCTCCTACTCTGTTGTTGCAGTGTCACTGACAGCAGTCTTCTTCCTGAAAGTAACTTAAATGCAGCGTTAATAGCACCAGCAGTACCAGTGCTAGGATGCGAGGGTGGGAGATAACGTAAAGGATGGAGTTCAGGGGGCTTTGTGCTTCTGGTAAATCTCTGCTCTGAAACTGAGCGGCAAAAGTTATTAAGATCTTAGAAAATATATCCCGTGTGTTTACTGTCTGCTTATACCATCAAGGTCTTTTGAAAATGCTAATGCTTTAGGACTAATATTTCAACATGATCTAGAATCTACTTGTAGGCTATGATTTTGCTTCATCTACATTGCAGCCGCATTAGTGCAGGTTAAATAGAAGATAAAAGGCAAGTTGATGCAATCTTATTTGCACAGTAGAAGTG
>PPHD01017096.1:0-15227 GCA_002909625.1 Bambusicola thoracicus
TGAGTACCATCAACAGCTCTAATTTTAGGAAAGTGACTTTTACAATAGGATTAACATGAAACACTTCACTCAGAACAGAGCACAGGTGAGTGAAATAGAGTCCCCCTTGATAAATAAGCTGCCATCAGACTTCTCAATTTCCTTCAATATCACTTGCACTATTATAACTATTTCTGCTGTTCAGAAGCTACTACAGAGAAGAGGAAAAAAAAAGTTCTGCTGCTGGTCACATGAGGGAAGCATAACATACAGCCTTTTGTTAAAACTTCCACAATCTCTACAGTACATGGAAAAGTTTGTGTTCTGCTCTCTATACAATCCTCAGCAGAAAACAGTCAATTAAGATGCATTTCTGACACTAAGATTTCCTAAGACGGACATCTCTACTAAACACAGCTCTAACTTGTCTTCGGTACTTCATGTTTTTCATCCATATTCTTCAGAAATGAAGCTGGCATCAGTTTTATTTTCAGGATGCTTTGGGAAGAGCGTGCTCCAGCAGTCCTTCACACAAATATCACAACTGTAATACTCACCCAGAATATGAGTAATTTATTATTCTACATTGTGTGCCCCAAACACTCATCTGGAGGTCTAGGGCCCTCCCTAAGGAGCAATAAATCTTTAATTATTTTATATGATGTGACCTAGTTTCAATAGGGAACTGGCATCCTATAATATTTTGTATTAGAATTGCTTCAATTTGAACAAAAGATTTCTGCATGCAGATTATGTTCCTGATTAAAATTCCAGTAACTACATTTTTAAGGCACCTAGCTACCAGTGCATTTTAGCACAGTACATCTCCTGACTTGGTCCACTTTGAGTGGAAATATTAGGTTAAACCCACACGTACAGTAACTGGTTTAGCAAGCAAAAATATGGATTAAGATGGAAACACAAAGTCTGAGCTCTAGATATACAAAAACATACTTTTAGAAATTCAGACACCTACAGATGGAAAGTGGAGACTAGTGCAAGTGCAGGCACAGTGCATATCATGCAGATGTTTTAAGAATTGCACCTCTGGGTTGAAAAAATTAAATGTCTTTGTAAATACAGTCCTTACCTGATGGCCCACTAGACTAGCATCTACAGGTGGCAACATCAAATACCACCTGGTACTATTAATAGAATCTGCAGGCTGGTGACAGGCACTGATGACAGCTTTGAGGAAATGTGTTGTCTAAACTGTGCAGAATTCAACACGGGAGCAGTGAAAATAAAGTTCAGCAAAGGCTGCTGTGACATATTAGCAGTTCAGTCAGTTGTCAACCTGTTGCTGTTGGGGAAGGCAGTCATCTGAGAAACTCCAAAAAGGAGGGAAGAGGATACTAAAGATTAATGCTGAGGCATGCACCCAAAGAAAGTATCATCTTGCAAGCAGTTTCCTTTCAGCAATATTAGAGGAAATCCCTTAATGGGTGTACAAGGAGAGCCCTCATTCTGTCCTTTACAACATGCCTCAAGTAAGACCACATTATCATGAGATCTTTAAGCCAGTGTAAACCTTTAAAATAATAATAATAATTTTAACCACTACCTTCAGTCAACAGAGTTGTGATAATTCAAAAAAAGAGAAACAATCTCACTTAGCAGCAAGCCATTTGCTTTAATGAATATTTCTTTAGCATTTATCACTCTCTGGGTCAGTTTATCTTAGAAGCTGAAAAATGCTGGATCTAGCATAAGGAGAGATTGGCAGAGGAAATGACAGTGGGCATGGAAGGAGAGCTAGAACACCTCCTTCAGTCCCAGTACAGTCTCGAAAAACACCGGTGAGGCTGCAGCCTAATGGCACCCCAAACCCATCTCCAGCTATTTCACTTATTTCTGCCTACTGAACACCTAATGTGATCTTAATGTACTGCAACCCCCTTATATATTTTTAAATTAAATATGCATAGTTGAATAGATGCAATCACTATTTTCCCATCTTATATTAGATAAGCACTCTAATTTAACTGACTATGAAAGTAGACATATTAGCTGTAAAATAAAAGAAACACAAATTTTTTGCAAACATACCCAAGAACAGTTAATGTTATTATTTTGGATTCACTTCAAATTCTTGAAAAAGATATAGCAGTATTTTCTAAACATGTTTGTTTGAAGAAATTATCGTAGAGTATACAGAGTTGGAAGAGACCCATGTGATCATCAAGCCCAACTCCTGGCTCCACACAGGAAGTAATTAAGAGCATTTAACCCACACCCTGTTCCAAAATGCTACTAAAATCTGCATGCACAGCCCTTCATATTTGCAACAAATGGATGCATTTGAAAAATAATGAATTTTTAAATCCTGTAAATTGGTACTGACACTTTCAGGAATTCCCACTGTTACCAGACTTTCAGCCTTTTATTAGAAATGGTGCAGGGATCTCTAGAACTGGCAGAGATTAAAAGAAGAGGAATGAGATGCTTAGCTTGCTCACTGGACAGTATTTGGCTTTGGATTTTCCAATATCTGCAAAACCTTCATAGAATAATGGAAGAGAAAACCAAAGGGATATTTGAAAAAGATATGATACAGCACGCTATGATAAAAGAAAGCCCTAGTATCTGACAATTTCTGCCTAAGTAAAATAGGCCAGGGCCAAGTAGTGTCTCAGAAATTCTCCTCTAAGAAATGAAACTCAGATGATTTAATATCCTTCTGGTGAGATACACTAAAGAAGATCCTAATCAGAATATTAGTACAAGATGGTTTATTCCTCCATGAGCACTGAGCAAACGGGAAGCTGTCACCTGATAAGACATTAGAGAGCAGAAGCCAGCAGTCAGACACACAGGACACATAATGGAATTTATAAGCATGGTTTCAGTGTTCTGTAGGAAGAAATTGTTTTGTCTAAAGAATAAAAAGCAGCAACAACAATGCAACTTTATAGTAGTGTGTACACGTTCAGATACTAAGTAAAAGTAAAATTTGTTGTGAATCAGTTTCCTTTTGTAGACCTCACCCTTGCTGGGAACTATGAAAAAAATGCCAGCCCTCTTTGTGAAACTAGTGGGTATCATGAGAATGAAGCAGTAGTTCCTAGAAAGTGAGTATTTATCTTGACATTCTACTATGTTTCCTTAAAATAGAACCATTCAAACATAAAGGTCTCTTAACAATGGCTCCCTGTTTTCACTTATTCTACTTTAAGTTGTTTCCAAACTTTTGTTTTTAAGCAATATTTATAGTGAGAAAACCGAGAGTGCTCTAAATCTTCCCAACTGAGCCAACATTTCACAGTGAACGGACATCTTAATAAATAAATAGCAAAAGTAACTTACACAACAGTACCTGGTCTCCAGGCAGTAATATGGGGCTTCCTGCTAAGGAAAGGAGAAGGCAAAACTACAAAGTGAAAATAGGAACTCCTTACTTAAAATTCCAAAGCTTAAACCTTCAGGTTCAGCTGTCACGACACTGTGCTGTCATTTCATAGAATGGCTTTGGTTGGAAGGGACCTCAAGAGCCATCAGATTCCAAACTCCTTGACAGAGGCAGGGTTGCCAGCTGCTAGATCAAATATTAGATCACACTGCCCAGGGCCCCGTCCAACCTGGCCTCCAACACTTCCAGAGACAGGGCATTCACAACCTCTCCAGGCAACCTGTTCCATTGTCTCACCACTCTC
Organism: Bambusicola thoracicus; assembly: GCA_002909625.1. NCBI lineage: Eukaryota > Metazoa > Chordata > Aves > Galliformes > Phasianidae > Bambusicola > Bambusicola thoracicus. The sequence continues at coordinate 3,633 of PPHD01017096.1, forward strand.
TCAGTTAAAAAAAACTTCCCCTTAACATCTCATCTAAATCTCCCTTCCTTAAGTTTAAAACCAATCCCCCTTGTACTACCACTATCTAAACAAGTAAAACAATTGTTTTCCCTCATGTCTGTGAACTCCCTTTAAATATTGGAAGACCACAATGAGGTTTCCCTGGAATCTTCTCTCTTCCAGGCTGAAGAAGCTCCGCTCCTTCAGACTCTCTTCACAGAAAAGGTGCTCCACCCCTTGGATCACCTTAGTGGCCCTTCTCTGGACACTCTCCAAAAGCTCCACATCTTTTCTGTACTGGGGGATTCAGACCTAGATGCAGTACTCCAGGTGGAGCCTCACAAGGACAGAATAGAAGAAGTCAGTCATCTCCTTCACTCTGCTAGCCACTCTTCTGATGGAACCCAGAGTACCATTGGCCTTTCAGGCTGCAAGTACACACTACTAGCTAGTGTTATGTTTTTAATCTACCAAGACTCCTAAGTCCTTGTCTGCAAGACTACTCTCAAGGAGTTCTTTTCCCAGTCTGTATACACACCTGAGATTGCCTCGACCCAATTGCAGATTTGCTTTATTGAAGCTCATTAGGATCACAAGGGCCCCATTTCTTCCATTTGCTTTTGTTGAATTAACCAAAATGTAATTATCTGCCTAGAACAGCTCCAATCAAATCAGCATTGTCAAGTGACCGTGTCATACACAGAGACCGTATCACTATACTTATTGAAGTGTATCTAATTCACTACCATCATGTGCATAAGCTCTTGTGTCTCACTGGACAAAATTACTCCCTTACAAAAAATGAGAACAGTCCCTCCATTGTGCTCTACCTACCATTAGGTCTCTTCTTTCCCCTCTTTTTTAATATCTATTATTATATAGCCAGTTCTTTCCGTATCCAAAGGATAATTGCATTTTTATTTCTATAGTTATACGACTCCAATAAAACTCAATTATCAATCTGGGTATGCACAGAGGCCCTCTCCAGAACACTATCCTATGTGCTACTAAGATCAGACATATCGGTTTGGGTAGGTTCAACCATATATCACCCTGCACCCTATGACCAAAGGTGCCAGCTCAGAAACAGCATGCATACATGACAGCATTTCTCCTAACTTCTGGCTCAGAGGACTTTGTGAGCTTGCATGGAAATTCAAAAGGTAAAAGTAATACAGAAAAGAAAGGACATACAAAAACAAGGTTTTTTCAAGTATCGAAAAAAAAAGAGGAAGAAGGAATTCAGAATGGCAGTGAACAAACATGCTCCAATAGTACAAATTCATTATTTAACATTTAGGAAAAAATGTACTGGAAGTTACAGAACTATGACAGTATGCTACACAGGCAGCACACACAATGTTGAGCTCTTTTCATCATTCATACTTTTAGATAAATCAAAAGTCTATGTAAATATCTTCATCTCCGGCCTGATACAGTCACCATGATCTGAGAGCATTAGTACTCAATATCCTACTTAGCACAAAACAGAACAGAAGGTACTTTCATCTGAACATTTCTACTTTTCCTACCCAGAAAGAATTGTGTACTTGCCAATAATACATATTTACATAAAATGACACTGGACACATTCACTGTATATATCTAATGCACAGCAAACAAGCTAAGACTTCTAAGAACATGGAAGTTACTGCCCACAAACTGTCAATCCAATACACTACCTAACCACCTAGAGCACTCATATGGCAAAAGAATACAAGGATATTAACTTCTAGCAGGCTGCAAACTCTACAGAACAATAGCAAACAAAATACAGGAGGAAAAAAAAATTACTCACCCCTTCCAATGGCCTGTTACAGCTAAAGAGAAGAACAATCTGTACCCAGAAAGAGGCTACCCCCCTCAGCTGCTAAATATTAAATGAGGATGAGGGGGTGGGAGGGATGCATCCAGGCTCCACTCCTTCCAATCACTCAGGTGTATTGCTTGCACCTGAGCTCCCAGGGTTAGTCGCACCTTCTCACCTGGTGCTCAACCACTGCTTCTGGCTGTCACCTGGCAATTCCACTGCAGCATGCAATAGCAATTCAGCACAGTACCTGTGCACATTCTCCTGCCTGGAAAATTTCAGGCAGAAATGCATCTGCTCTGTCCTTGTTGGCTTTAGCAACTGCTCCTACAGCTCCTCTTCACATTCTTGTAGCTTGAATACTGGACTGGATGATCTTTTAGGTCTTTTCCAACCTTGATAATTCTGTGATTCTGTGAATACAATGCTTGTCACTTTGTGGTCCCATTACTAAGGCATGTATCACAAGTCTGGCAAACCTCACACTGTAAATTACTTAGAATAAATCAATGAAGTGACTTCTGATAGAATGCAAAATATCTTCTTAACAAAAAAAAGAAGCAGAATTTCTTGCAGACAGAACAATTTGAGTTCATTCACACACTCTTAAGATGAAAATTGTGTGACTATAACTTTGTTAGTTGTTTCTAGAAGATCTATCAAAATATTAAACATACACCCCAAGACACTTAAGGAAACACAACAGTATCAGTTGAAAAAAAAAATTTTTTTTAAATTAATCTGGACAAATTCATTTGATAATAGCAATATTTGATAGTATTCAGAAATTCAGAGATGTTGAGAGAACCTAGCTGAAAATTGGACTGCTTCTCACATAAACATGCTCTCTTCATCTAGAACAAAAAGAAAAAAAAAAAAAAAAAAAAAAAACACCATAAAAAACCACTGAGCTGCCAGAATACAGTAAGAGCAGTGTCCAGGTGAAAACAATATAAAACAAATAAACCCACCATCCTTGGAACCACCTAAGCCATACAGATAAAAAGCTCAAGGATAGACAGACTGAAACTAGCAAAGCCACATCCTGTTAAAGCATATGCCACCTGTCTACAATAGTTTTAACACATGCTAGAGCATACTGGATGTATTATCACATTTATTGCCTTGACAACAAAGCTGGAATTAATAGTACAAGGAAGACCTTGTTCAAAAGAGTTTGAATTCAAGAGGAAGCAGAGGGAGAATTGGGTGTGTTTTCAGATATAACCTGAAAAGGTACTGTTTTTTATTGAAACACAGCAAGCAAAATCCAACACACTTTAAAAATTTAACAGTTAGGGAAAATACGTGATCTTTCACAAGTCCTTCCCAAATGATGCTCTATGCCTGCTGGCAAAGAACAAAACCTCTAAATCCTTTGAGTTTCTCTTTTCCTTTACAGTGGAAGATAAAAAGAAAAAATGTATAAGGTCTATAGAAATAGAATGTGTTGCAGTTACCAGGTCTTTATTCTTATCCTACAAGTTTCTAAAAAAACACACTTTATCCAGGTCCAATCTTGGTTACCATGTTTAGGAAAGCTCTTCTGAAAACACCTTAAATCAAGTTGCGCTTGGTCTCATGTTCTAAATTCTCATAAAAAGTATCTTCTCTTTTCTTTTTTATTCTTCTCTTTTTATTTTTATTCCAAGATATTTCAGCTTTCTACAATCAGAAAAACCCTGAACTATACATAATATACTTATCAGTTAAGAATTTTTTGCACTTAACAAACTGCAGTGTTAACCACAGCATTTTTTGGAGGGAGAGGGGTGGGGGCCCTGCAACATAACTTGTAGAAAGGTAACAGATGTTGAATAATAGATAAACAAATGAAAATACCATGGTAAATGTCTGTTTAACAATGCCCATAAAACAGTTAATGACCTGCCAAATTAACAACCAGACTAACAATGATGCATTAAATAAGAAATACAATGCATCAGTTGGAATGCAGTAACTTATTTGCTAGAAAGAAGCAATCTTACTTTTGGCTTTTGACAGTATCTCTTGAATTTTGGGAGTTCAGCCCTTGGTTTTCTTATTTCTAATGCACAGTCTCAGAACACTTTTTTCTTGTGGTACTTAAATGATTGTGATAAAAACAATGAAGTGTTACTAATGGAAATATTCCAGTGAGAATTGGCTTTGTTCCACACATACCAAACAGGATTTCCACAGCTCTTAGTCTTCAAATTAAAAAAAATAAGACTTAAGGTCAATAATAATTTCTTCTTCGTAAGTGAGAAGTATAAAGTTAATTATCTTTATGTCCTCATTAACTTGTTAAATAAACCCTCTGTTTAGACTGAAACAAAAACAGCAGCAAACTTACTGCATACTATGAATTAGGAAAGGGAATGAGATTTTCATAAACTCACAGTATGTTTTTGGAAAAAGTATGCTGCTAAACTAGAACGTGTAATAGGACTATGCTTGGTGGACATATCCTGAGATTGTCAGATTTGTATAAACTTATCTGAGAAAAAAAATGTAACCAAGCGTTATTGCCACACACTTATGCTCTGCACAACTTAGCTAAGGCTTTTGGTTACAGCAAGTCATGCTTGTCTCCAGACATGGGTATGGATATATGGCACTGTCTTCATATTTGAAGCTGAGGATAGCCTCCCATCCGGTATGTCCTCTCTTGATCACACATGAAACTTTTGATTGGAAACCTGAATAAGGTTAATAACAATTTTTGTGAGAAAATAAATGGTGCTTATATGTAAAGATACAGGTAGGTAAGTATTTACAGGGTAGGAGCATAGTATATACTCTACACCTAGCCTAGGATCATTGCTTCTAGAAGTCCACGAATCTGTTTGTAATCTTAATGGAAATGTAGCAGTTCTCAAATATCAGGCCAAAGGGAATCAGTACATTCCTTTAATACTTTCTTTATTTTATTTTCTTTGTGTAATATATTGCAAAATCAGATATTTCAACTGGCAGAGTCTTATAGCTGGAGGTATCTGTACTTTAGCAGTAGCACCCTGGTAAGATTATATGTAAGAAAGAAAAAGGAAAACAATTTCTTTTTATTATTTCTTTAAAGGAGACACTGATTAATGAAAGATATGCTGCCTATATGTCAAGTTTATTCCAGTCCAACCAGTTAATTAGCATTTTTATTCATGAAGATAAGAAGAAGAGAAAGAAAAAACCCACTCTAAAAAAATACCATAAAACTCACAATAAATTCAGCGAAAGGTTCACCTCTGAATTTTACTTGTGTTTTCTTTGTAGTTTTGGTTTTAATCATAGCACTGAAAAGGTGAACAAATCATACTACTACTGACAGCCAACACGGCCACATATTAGATTAAACTACAGAACTATATTTAACCTGGCAAGATAGGGTCCCATTTATGTAATCCTGCTTTAGAAGCTTCTAATGAGTTACTGCAGCCTAACCCAGATACGCCTGCTAGCAAGTTCACTGCTTTTCTTCTTTTTTTTAATGTCTACACAATAATGAAAGTGCTATTTCATTGTAAAAATTGCTGCACAGCACAAAGAACACTCTTGTTAAACATGTTGGCCACCAGTATAATCAGCAACCTAAAAATCAACTTCTGCCTAATTTAACCCATATTTATAACGCAGAAAGTTTATTTTTGCTTGCCTTAAATTGAAAGAGGTTTTAAGTCTTTAATTATGTGGTAAGTGAATTATTACCACAGCAGCTTCTTTTCGCTTTAAAATCTCTCCAACAAGAACATTCTTCCACTAGGCATGCCTCAGTGCCTGTGAGCACCCACTGCAGGCTATGAACCCCACGTGGGAGCTCTGGGGTTGGCCACCTGCCAGGCACACACATATGGCACCGGGGGATCAGCAGGGCTGGGCCGAGTACCGGTCACCCTACAACATCTGCCAGCTGATCAAAGTAGCATTAATGGCATGCTGAAAAGGGGGTTGGTTCACTCCTTCATGCTGGAAGGCAGCTGTAGTGACAAAAGGTGTACTTAAAAAGCAGCGCAGTAAAACAATAGATGGTACACTTGTGCAGGGAAAAGGATGGAGATTTTCTGAATGTATTTTCCGACCCAAGTCACAGAATGCCTTGGGCTGAAAGGGATCTTAAAGATCATCATGTTCCAGCCCCGTGCTGTCGGCTGGTTGCCACCCACCAGATCAGGCTGCCCAGGGCCCCAACCTGGCCTTGAATGACTTCAGGTCATCTATAGGAGACATCTTATATTACTGTTCAAAATCAAACACAGCATCAAATGTAGAGCAATGACATAAGAAGCAGGAATAAGAATGATAAAAACCTACAAACAGAAAAAAAAGCTAAGAATTTGCTGTTATGATTTCTCACTGAATCACACACAGCAGCAGCTGTTGTGGCTAGATTTGGATGTATTTAAAGGATTGGTGGTTTGAAGATCACTTCAATGAAAGGTCATAGTGCAAATATGAAATATGCATAAAAGTTGTTTGTATTTTCAGTACTTCCAATTGTTTTCTTTACACTGCCTACTGATGATATTGTAAATGTAGAAAAAGTACTGCAGATGCAGTTCAAAGAGCTAAACTCCAATTTCACCACATTTTCTCTCAGTGACTAGGCTGTCATTCTCTGTTCTTTTATTGGGCCTATGCTGGGCCAGTAGGTTTCAAATTCAGAGAGCAATGACTATAGCGGAGATGGAGACATGGCATTCTGAATGTTGAACGAGGCCAACAGACTATAAACATAGCGTCTTGGCTTCTGATGGTAATTATTTGCTGTAGAGCTAAGGCTGCAGTCCAGTAGAAAGTTCTTCCACTAATTTAACTCTTCACAAATAAAATAATGAGGTGCAGAAAGAAAGAAAAAACAAAAACACCAATTTATTTTAATTATGTGTTTAACAAACGACAACAAAAACAAATGTGGTAAAAAGAAGAAAAAAATAATAGCGGCCTCGTTTTAGCAACAGAAGACAAGAAATAAAAAAAAAAAATCTAACGTAAAGAGAACAGAACAGCAAGTTTGATGTCTGGCAATCTGAGCCCTAAGCTTGTTTAACTAACACATACGAACAGATCAGAGATTTTATTTTCTGATGGAAACAAGACAGAATGTGAATTCCATTATATTTTCCACCACATGGTGGATTTATTAATTAAGGCAGAGGTTTTGCACCATGAGAAGGCAATATAAACACCTCTTGTTACAACCTACCCACAATACAGCTTTCTGTGAAGACACAGTTGCTGAGACTTTTCTTGCCTTAAGCTACCTTCATCCGAGACATGGAAAATGGCCCTTGGGGAAAGTGGAAAAGCAACACAAAGCAGCAACAGCAATGATAATTCTCAGCTCCAGGCAGCCTGGTCTAGAGGTTGGTAACCCTGCCCATGGCAGGTGGTTTGAAACTAGATGATCTTTGAGGTCCTTTTCAACCCAGGCCATTCTATGATTCTATGATCTTTCCCTCTTTATTCAATAATTCACCTGTTACTTCCAACCCTTCAATTTTAAAACAGAAAAACAGTAGTTAAGTGACTCTGTGAATGTATTTCAGAAGGTATAACACTGCATGTACAATACTGCCTCCAGTCTACCAGTAATTTTGGTGTTGCTTTTGTTGTTCATGCAAAAGCCTTTAATGCAGTTCAGTCTGGTCTCAGAAATATTAATTTCTCATTGTTTAGTTCCATTCCTGAAGAAGAGATCTTAGGCTTAAATTGATAGCATTTTTCCAGTATGAAAAAAAAAAAAAAAAAAAAAAAAGAGAGAGAGTGTATATATAAATAAAAGATTTTAAAAACAAAACAGAATGACATGGCTTAATTTCTGCAGAACACCCGTTCCTCCAACAAGAAAAAAAAATACAGCCAACTAAGAACGAGTAGCATTTTATGAGTTTCTTCAGACCTGTTCTCACATGAAAATTAACAAAGGAAGTAGCTATTCTGTTACAATCAGTTCCGAATTAGCCATCCATTTTAGTTTTTCCCTCTTATGAAATATTGCAATGCCAATCAAAATTATTTCCTTGAGGGAAAAGAAAAAATAAGGTTCTTCTGGAGTATCTGAAATAACAAGAGCAGGATAGTTATTCTGCAGTATCATCTCCATGCTGTGATAGCTTCATGCATCTGATCCCACCTCTCAGTAAGGAGCTGGCAGCTCCTGCATTCCAGCAAAGGACCGTGGACTTTTTCCAGCTCCCTGACTCCAATGCCAATTGCAGCTGATGGCAGCAGCTGGACCAGTAATGTCTTTTTGCATCAGATGCAAAAGAGATAAATATACTAGGTATGAAGGGGCAAACCAGAAGTATATTATATTCTTCTTTCTGCAGATTAACTTTTTTTTTCAATAATGATGTTTAAGTCTCCGATTTACTGATATAAAACAGGATTTTAGATATACAGGTGCAATAAAGGTAAAGTAAAACAATACCTCTGTATGAAATGACCTACAGTGATACTGGGGCATCTCCCTCTTTCTAGAGATTAATTACCTTTGTGTGATCAATGTGAAAATACTTTAAATTGAAAATAATTAGAGTCTTATGTCACTTTTGCACTCTTTGAAGAATTAACCTCAAAATACACATTAAATTAACTAAGTGCAATAATTAAAAATACTGTTTAAATCAGACACACCTTCAATACATCCTCTCATAAAGCCTAATCTGGCATTACTATGAAATTATTTTATGGCATTAGTGTGTGGGAACCTTCTGTTTCATCCTGTTTGTCATACATGCTGACTGCAGGCACATTTTTATTTATTTGTATGTCAATTCCTGAAGTATTTTTTAATGCAAGTTTGCATACGCACACAGAAGTTCTCCACATTTACTGTTAGAAACCACTGCCACATTACCAGTTAAGTAGATTAATAGTAGATAAATAGATAGACTGTATCTACCTCAGCTGTATCTAACACGGAAGTAGCAGAATAGTCTAGAAGTCATCTAGGAAAGGTTAAGTTGAGAAGATAAGAAAAGTAAAAAATAGATTATAAAAATCAAAATCTTACAGGCTTTTTTACATAATGGACAATAGTTTAAAAGAAAGATACAATGAATTTTTTTATATATAATTTTTGTAAGCATAAAGGCAATGATAGTACAATTAACTGAGTGCAGGAAAATGATGTATTTTAACACAAAACGTAATAACAGCATTGACTTTCTGGCTGGCAGAATGCAGAATCTAAAAAATACAGAGAAAGGTAATGTCTGATGGCAAAGGCAAGGAAACAAAAATAAACTTGAGAGTTTAACAACATGAAATAATGATGAGGAAAAGAAAGTAGCCTCCAAATTTTCATTTTTCAAGGTTACTCTTGGCATAGAATACAAGTTAATGTTATGCAATAACTAAACAGCTTTAAAAACAAAATAATAATCGTAATAATAATACAGCACACCTATGCATCCCAGTCAAGTCTTGAGTTCTGGAGTAGTAGCACTACGTTTGAGACTTCAGCTCCTCTTACACATGCAGTTTGAACAAGAGTGGCCAACAAATCCAAAAATTAGTCATAGGGCACTAAACGACAACAGAAGTATTTAAGTCTCATTTCTGTAGGAAGCCAAGCTACGTCAGATGTAATTAAAGATTTTAGTGAGAGCTTGCCATTTTACTGAACAACTCAGAATTGCCAGAGCGGGCGTGAAGTGTTGGGTACACCCATCCTCCCTCCCCACAGTACTTGTAGTGGCTAAAGCTTCATGCAGAAGCTAATAGGGTGATTATCTTTGAGAGGATTATGCTGCACAGAGAAGCTGAAGTCTGGCTTTGAGAGAATTAAGTCCATCATCCTGTTGGTCAATGGAATTATTTTATTTTACCATAGTCTAGAAAGATTTTCACTCTGACCATTCTTAAAATTAGTAAACACAAAATAACATCAGTATGAGAAGATGGGTTAAATGCATTCTTTTTGGTCAATCTTATTGGTTTAAGAATAAGGAGACACGAGGAAAGTAAATGAGACAAAAAGTGACTGTATTGTTCTTTTAGAAATAAAGTCTGCTCCACTAAATTAACAAGAGTATAACAATAATATAGTCTATACGTAGGTAGTTTGGTAATGAATGACTAAGACACATTCTATTCTACTGAAAATGTCAAGATGTGACTCAAGGTACATCAACACAAGGCAAGAATATTGTGAAGGCCCTGCTTTACACCTCTATAAGGAAAGCAGCTTTATTCACCAGGTTTCATCTCTCATTTACAAGGAGTTTAGGAAAGAAATACATCACAACACATTCTCCATCCTGGCAGGTAGCAGAGTGACTTTATATTCAGATAGGACAGAAAGAACTGAACTACTTCAAATGTCATAGAAGCACCTGCAGCTGAGACACTCAAGCAGAAATGGAACTACTGTCTCAGAGTAAAACCTCCCCCCCAGGAACGTGTCATGATAAGGCTCAAGGTGGAAGTGCATTGCCACGAGTATTTATGAAGGTGGTGAACAAGCTTGTACAGAGACATAGTAGCCTACAAGAAAAGAAGTCTTGCACCTTTATCAAGCAGTTTCAGTTAGTGAGAAGAAATTCAAAATATTTGACAGTATTTTCTTAGCACAAGCGGAAGGACTGTAATGCAGGAAATAAACAGTTATCAGTTGCTGGATACTCTTCTGGACAGAAAACAGAAAAATAAGACAAAATCTCAGCCCCATAATCTCTGATATTTTGGGAAGATATATTGAAATAGAACTATTTTAGATAGATAAGATATTCCTCATTCTGGTCATTAAAGAAGAGAAAAAAGATAATTTTGGAAGAAGCCAAGGAAGGCTGCTCTGCAGTAGCTCACTGTTATGCCCATCATGTCATAACTATTATTATTATTTCTACATTTATTATTATTATATTTCATTTTCAAATACTTTAAAATGCCATTTAGCCCACTTTATCTTAAAGCAAATAGATAACACTAGGATTAAACTTGAGTGCACAATACTTAAGGGGAAAAAAAAAAAAAACACCTCCTCACCTGCCTAGTGAAGTCAAAGGAAAAGGATAAGTATTCAGTGATCAAGACAAAGACTGACAACCATGCTTACCTTAACTAAAGGAATGCCGTTTACTGAGGTTATTGTCAGGGAGCCATGCATTTCTTCTGCAACACGTGCTTAACATTAGTGCTAAATCAAAAGTGAAACTGCAACAAAAATTACTAACGACACTTCCGTAATGAATGAAGAGGTAACAGCTATCAAAAAAAGCAACTAGATGTGTTCAGAACAAATGTTCTTGCAAAGGCAAGTGAAATGGAGGACATCTGCTTGTTATCCTGAGATGAAAGTCAAAATGACACTGAGAAACATGAAAAACATACTTTCTGATATAGTTCCCATTTTCCTTACTTTCAAGGTAGTGCACTAGAGAGCAGGCAAATGCTGTTAAGGTGGGCTGAAAATGAGAAGAAAACAGGAGAAAGCCTCAGAGATGACTGTAGGAATTATGAGAGACACCTTGGTCCTCCTACAGTTGAGTCTATGTTCAGGATTCAGTAGGGAACAAGTGAGCAACACACAAACAAATACACGTTGAACTGATAGCATAAATAGCTCCCCTCCTAATTCCACACTGATTACAGGAAGCTGGCTCACAATCTAGTATATGGGGGGGCTAAAAAAATTACAAGAAACAAAACAAGTAATATTTACATTGAAGCTTTCTCATCATCATCAAAACAAAATGAAGTTGTTCTTCAACCATCTTCTGCTTCTAAAAACAAAGAGAGGGACGGAAGGAAAGAGGGAGCAAAATAAAGGAGGGAAGGGAAGGGAAGGCAAGGCAAGGCAAGGC
>PPHD01017097.1:0-15227 GCA_002909625.1 Bambusicola thoracicus
GTCTTTTTTTTTTTTTTTTCCCTACCATTTAGCTTCTCAGTACAAACACAGCTATGTTGGGCTTCTGAGACAACTTGATTCTGCTCCACTTCTTGCAGTTTATCTAACTTAAATGCTAAAAAAAAAAAAAAAAAAAAAAAAAAGTGGGGAAGAAAAGTTTAGTGTGAGTCTTGAAATGAAATATTCTGCAGCCAGTATAAATATTCTGCAGCCAGTATATCTCCAATAAAGCTACATCTCTGGTTATGTAAATTATAGGGTTAAGACAGTGCATTCCAGTAATACATAAATATATTTATACTTCAGTCAATTGAAATAGAAGCATTAATTACCACTACAGTTGTTACTTTAAGGTATAAAGTAAGATATCTGAATGTCATGACTTCAAACAGATCAGATACATGCTCCAAAACCAAAAGTGGGAGGTATGGTGTTGCCGAGGGAAAGAACAGGAAGATCAAAAATGACATTATACAGATGTAGGTATTCTAGAGTCAGGGCCATGTCAGTGCAGTTTTGGGTGTCAAATGCTTGCATTCAAATTATGCATAATAAATGCTGATTAATGCTTAGAAATGATGAATCTCAATGAAATCTAAATACTTCTAATGACTTTTCCTAACCTTAACTATGTGTATGTATTTCTGAGTCCATAGGAATCTGTTGAATACTTCAGTAACACAGAACTTTATATCTTTATCAACAAATTACAGCAGTAGCACACTTTAATATATCAGGACTTACATGATAATTTCCATCTTCCAGACCTCACATAACAGTAATTTTACTTATTATATGGAAAAACTAAGAAAAGACAAATATAGTTTTAATAACCTTGCAAATAATCTCTTATCATTCTAATAATGATGGAATTCATTTATTCACTAATTTTCTTAAGTGGATACTTTTTTCCCCTTCATGCTACTTACTCTATTTGTACAATACAACTGGAAGTCTAATTAGATACTGATTTAAGTTGAGATTTACACAGAAATGGGTCAGGCTAAAATCTTTGCATTTCAAATGAAGTTTATAAGGTACAACACACATCTTTTGTGAACAGCTTTTAATCTGAGCATGAGGGCAAAATACAAAGAACTGATAAAATATCTAAGAGCCACTTCTACATAAAAGGGACAGTACTTATGCCAAACGTACTGCTACAGAAATGGTAGTAGTTAGCTGAAATTAGAAATAGACAATGGAAAACTGAAACAGATTTTTTGCTTCACTCGTTGTTTACAGTGTAATAATAACAAAAGTATGCTATTTTCTAAGAGATGGGTAAATTCTCTGGAACCCTTAGAGATGCTCTTACAGGGATTTCACTTTAAAAATAGGCTTACCTTAATTAAAATTATCTTAAGAGAATAAACAATACATTACCTTTTCCTGTTTAGAAGATCATCTGCTGTGTAATGTAAATCATTGTTCTTGTTGTGGGTTGATCTTGGCTGGCAATTAGGTGTTCGCCCATCCACTTTCATTCCCCCTCATCAACAAGATGGGGAGAAAGAATAACGTGGAAAAGCCCACTGATTAAGACAGAGCAATCACTTACCAATTACCATCCAGTTGGGGAAATTATTCTAATTCATTGTCAACTAAAATAGAATTAGATGGTGAGAAACAAATGAACAACAACAACAACAAAAAAAAAAAAAAAAAAAAAAAAACCTTCTTCCCATGCTCAAATGTATTACTACATTCCTACCTCCTCTTTCTTCCCACACTAGGGGAAATTGTAGCTTATGGACTGTTCATAACAGCTGCTTTGTGGTGCACCTTCCTCCTCGTGATTTCTCCCAGTGTGGGTCTTCTGCATATGTTCCTTCAGGAAATATCCAGTTGCTTCTTTATGGAGTCCTTCAAGAGCTGTGCTTACTCCAGGGTGGCCCTCTCTTCTCTGCTCCAGTTTCTCATGTTTTTTTTTTTCTTCACTCCTCATAATTGTCTAATGTTTAGACATTTCTTAATTGTTTTCCCTGGGGCACCACCGTTTTGACAGACATGAATTGCTATGTCACAGAATCACAGTGGTTGGAAGGGACCTCTAGAGATTGAGTCCAACCCCCCTTCTAAAGAGGTGCCCTACAATAATACATACAGGTAGGTGTCCAGACAGACGTTGAATATCTTTGTAGAAGGAGACTCCACAGTGTTGCTGAGAACCTCTTCCAGTGCTCTGTCATCCTTACAAAAAAGAAGTTCTTCCACAATTTAATACAGAACTTTCTAAGTTCAAGTTTTAGGCTGTTACTCCTTGTCCTATCGCTACACACCACTGAGAAGAGCCTGGCCTCATCCATTTGCTTCCCACCTCCCTTAAGGTATTTATGAACACTTACCAGATCCCTTCTCAGACTTCTTATCCCCAGGCTGATCAGACTGAGGTTACTCAGTCTTTCATTATATGGAAGATGCTCCAGCCCTTTATAATCTTTGTAGCCCACTGCTGGACTCCTTCTAGGAGATTCCTGTCTTTTTTTGAACTAGGGAGCCTAAAACTGGACACAGTGTTACGAATGTGGTCTCACCAGGGCAGAGTAGATGGATAGGATCACCTCGTTGACCTGCTGGTAATGTTCTTTTTGATGCACCGCAGGATCCCACCCACTGGCCTTCTTGGCCACAAGGGCAAAGTGCTGGTTCATGGCCAATCTGTTGTCCAACAGGACCCCCAGGTCCTTCTCTGCAGAGCTCCTCTCCAGCAGGTCATCCCCTAATGTGTACTGATGCATGCTGTTATTCCTCCCCAGGTGCAGGACTTTACACTTTGCCTTGTTAAACTTCATCAAGTTCTTCCTTGCCCAACTCTCTGTGCTGTCCAGGTCTTGTTGACTGATAGCACAGCCTTCAGGTGTGTCAGGTATGAGCAGCCAGTCCTCTCAGCTTTGTATCATCAGCAAACTTCCTGAGGGTGGACTCTGTCCCTTCATCCAGGTCACTGAACAAGACCAGACCCAGCAGAGACCCCTAGTTACAGGTCTCCAGCTCTTCTATTGCTTGGAGATGGCATCTAGAACAAGTTGTTCTGTCCCCTTTCCAGGCATGGAGGTGAGCCTGACTGGCCTGTAGTTTTCCAGATCCTCCTTCTTTACCTTTCTGGAGCTACCTTTGCAGTGGCTATCCTCCAGTCTTCAGGCACCTCTCTCACTTGCCAGGACCTTTCAAAGATGGTAGCATTTCAGCAATCACCTCTGCCACCAGTTCTCTCAGTACATGTGGGTGCATCCCACTGGGGCACATGGATTTGTGTGTGTGCTTTTTTGTTTGTTTGTTTTTTGGCTACATGATATCCGACCAGATTCATCTCAACTAACAGAAAGTCTTCCTTTCCCCAGACTCTCTCTCTCAATCTTACCTCCAAGGTCTGAGATTCCTGAATGCTAGTCTTAGCATAAAAGACTGAAAGGAGGAAGGCATTCAGAATCTCTGCCTTCTCAGCATTCCCTGTTACCAAGGCACCACCTCATACCTTCATGGTATGTTTTGATAACACACTGAAGTTTCAGTTGTTGCCCAGCAGTTCTGTACACAGTCAGGGTGGCTTCAGTTTCTCAGCTTCTTGTTCTGTCCTGCCAGTGAGAGGGGCTGAGGGGGGACAAGTCATTGGAAGATTGCAGAACAAAAGCAGCTAACCTGAACTGGCTAAAGAGATATTCCATATCATTTGGCATCACCCCCACACCCATACCTTGAAAATGGTGGGTTTTTGGCCAGGCAGGCAAGTATACTGCTCGGGGACTGGCTGGACATTGGTCAGTAATTTCTTGTACGTCATTTGTTTTGTATAGATATATATTACTATCACAATTGCTCTTCTTCGGTCTTAGTAGTTTTTGATCTCCGCTCACAAGGTCTACATAATTGTTTCTGTTGGGTTTGTTTGTTTGTTTGTTTCCCTGGGAAAAGGACTGTGGTGTATTTGGATTTCTACTGGGTTAAACCACAGCAGATTTTGACAGGTGATACAGGGAACAAAGGTTTAAAATGGTAATGAACAGAACATGTTAAAGCAGAATTGTTATAAACATTGGAGCAATATAGTAGTTGCTAGTCACATTTTTTTATTATTACTATTATGGAAAGGACATGACACACTCTTACCTAATCAACATACTTGTCAATGAACTCTCCTCGGGAGAGAAAATTCCCAGCAGACTATTGTATCCCCAAACGTCTAGAAAGGGCACGCACACATGAAACAACCTTCTCAGACTGCATTCTCATACAGTCTCAAATCAAAGCTCTCCCAATGAGGCAACCATTCATGTCCAGTAAGAATTGGGAAAGCCTCCTTTGGAATCCTTTGACCCAGAAACTGTTGATGATTTTCCTGAAGCTGCTTCCACTTCAGCTCTTCCTAGAGCAAAGTACAAACAGGTAGGCAGTGAGCAGTGAATCACCTGTTTTTAAATATTTTGTAAAACTACTTTGAGACTAAGAAAACTTAAGCAACAGAAAAGAGAATTTATTTCTTGTAAGATCAGATATTTCATTTTTCATTATTCCAATTAATTCATAATTTAAAAAATGACAAAAAGCATGGTAAACTGTTTTACACTGGTGATTACTAACATAAACTATTGATTTCTCAACTTTAACAGCGATATGAATAAATTCATTTTTACAAGTTTCTGTTATTGCATGATACAATATTAGTGCAAACTATAACATGCTGTTCAAAAATACAATATATGTGATCCTGCAATACTGTAAAAAATTCTAGTAATAGCATCAGATTTGTCTTTCTTTTTCTAGCAATAATGCATGTTAAGGTTTCCTGGCTAGCCAAGTAGAGAAAGGCAGCTTTCAGCAAGCTATTCAAAAGATGCTTCCATCTAGACAGATATTTGACTTATGATTTGAGTAATCGGTTCTTAAATTGCAATAATAATTATACTAGATAAGCACATAGTTAATCCATAGATGGACAGATGGGTTTTAGCTAACCTGCTTTTAGGGAATAAAAGAGGATAATTGCTACTGTTATCAAATATTGACCTGATTGAAGATTTTTTTTTTTTTAACATCTGAGAACATAAACTGAGAAACTGCATTACTCTATTTGTAATTTTATGTCTAAGACATGCACATATATCCATCTGCTGTAAATATATTATGATCTTCACTTCTGAGTCTACATTGCTGTGTTCAAAGCTGTTGGTCTCTGGATGAATGCTGTCACAATATTCTAATTGCTTTGAGGATATGATGCAATCATTTTATCTTGGTTTTATTTGTCTCTCCAGCATGAAGAGAAGGGAAATTATTTCAGAGTTCTCAAATGGGTCTCTTTGTTCTGAAGGTAAAGTAAGGTTCTGAAGGGTCTTTGTAATTTGGTAATCGCATAGCATATATAGCTTCTAATGTACCTTCTAGCATAGATAGTATAACATATAGTATTTATAGCACAGATAGTGTAACATTTTGCTCTATAGCTAGGCTCCTACTATGTTGCTTGCTAAAGTGGGCACTACCATAATCATAGAACCAATTAAGTTGTAAGGGATCCTTAAATGTCATCTAGTTCAATCCAACTACAGTGAACAGGGATATCTACAGCAAAATTAAATTGCTCAGAGCCCTGTCCAGCCTGACCTTGAATGTCTCCAGGGACAGGGCATCCACCAACTCTCTGAGCAACCTGTTCCAGTGCTTCACATTGCTAATTGCAAAAGATTTTTTCCTTACATTCAGTCTAAATTTGTGCTCTTTTAGTTGGAAAGCTAAAATTTCCCCTTGTTCTATCACAACAGACCCTGCCAAAAAGTCGGTCCCTTTCTTTTTTATAGCCCTTTTTTTCTCCCTGGTGCTTTCTTTTACCCAGACTGAACAGCCTCTGCTCTCTCAGTTTGTCCATGTAGAAGAGGTGTTCCATCCCTTGAATTATTTTTGTGGCCCTCCTCTAGATGAACTCTAACAAGTCCATGTCTCTCCTGTACTGAGGACTCCACATTCAGATGCAATGTTCCAGGTGGGGTCTCACCAACACAGAGGAGAGGGGCAGGATTAGGCCCCTCAATCTGCTGACCATACCTTTTTTTGATGCAGAACAGGATACAGTAGGTTTTCTGGGCTGCAAGGGCACATTGCTGGCTCACTTTCAGCTTGCTATCCACCAGTATGTCAAGTTTTTTGTTTTGTTTTGTTTTGTTTTGTTGTTGTTGTTGTTGTTTTTTTGTTTGTTTTTTTTCAGGGCTATACTCAATCTTGTACTGATAGTGGGAGTTGCTACAACCCAGATGCAAGGCCTTGCAGTTGGATTCATTGAACCTCATGAGACTGACCGAGGCCCACTGCTTGAGCCTGTCTAGATCTCTCTGAATGGTATCCTATCCCTCGGGTGTGCTGAACATACCACACAACTTGATGTCATCTACAAACTTTCTGAAGATACACTCAATCACACTGTCAATACCGTTGATGAATGTACTAAAGAGCATTGATCATCATTTGTACTCTTTGCGGATTCACAGAATTGTAGGGGATGGAAGGGACATCTAGAGATCATCCAGTCCAACCCCCTACCAAAGCAGGCTCTCTAGACCAGGTTGCACAGGTAGGCATCCAGGTGGGTCTTGAACATCTCCAGGGAAGGAGATTCTGCAACGCCCCTGAGCAGCCTATTTCCAGTGCCCCATCTCCATTACTGTGAAGATCTTGTGCACATTGTCCAGAACTTCTATGCTTCAGTTTGTGGCCGTTTCCCCTTGTCCTATTGTCACACACTGCTGAAAAGCCTTGTCCCTTTGCCTCCCACAACTTAGATATTTATAGATGTTGATCAGATTCCCTCTCAGTCTTCTTTTCTCGAGGCTGAACAGACCCAGGTCTCTTAGCCTTTCCTTGTACGAGAGATGCTCCAGGCTCTTTATCATCTTTGTGGCCCTCCTCTGGACTCTTTCCAGGAGATCCCTGTCTTTTTTGTACCAGGGAACCCCAAACTGGACACAATTATTCTTTTTAAAAATGGATGTGACATTGCCTTTTTTCCAGCCACCTCGAACTTCACCTGACTGCTATGACTTTTCAAATATCAAGATTAGCTTGGCACCTCCGTCAGCCATTTCCCTCAGGACTGTGGGAGACATCTTGGGTTGTTCAGGTTCTTCAGGTGGTTGTAAACCTGATCTTTGCTTACAATGGGAGGGACACTGTTCCCCCTGTCCCCACCTTCTGACTCTTCCCCTCAAGCAGTATATGAAGAGCGTTTGCTAGTGAAGACTGAGGCAAAAATGTTACATGCCTCAGCCTTGTCTGCCTTTACCCACCTGACTGTACTGCTCACTAGGGGAGTTATGCCTTTGACTTTCCTTTTCCAGATGATGTACCCGTAGAAAGCTCTCTTGTTCTTTACACTCCTTGTCAAGTCCAATTCCACTTGGGCCTTGGCCTTCTTGATCCCAACCCTAAACAGCCTAGCAGCATCTCTATACTCCTTAGAGTTTATCTGTCTCTGCTTCCACTGCCTGTGTGTTTTCTTCTGTTTTCCAGGTTGACCAGCAGGTCCTGGTTCAGCTATGCTGGTCTCATGCCTTCCTTTCCTAATTTCCTGCACCTGGGGATGGAGAGATCTTGCCCAGTAGGGTGAGAGCATTTGACTGCAATGTGGTGCTTTCTGTAGCTCGAGGAAGAAGGCTTCATCTAGCTACAGGATTTGTCAGAATATCTACATACACGCCCAGTGTAGAGAGTTTTAAATTCTCTCATTAAAAAGTAATGGCTGATTTGAATTGCTGACCTATGGTGAAGGTGCACATTTAAATCCTTTTTCTCAGATATGAGGTCACTTTTGGATTTAGAAAGGCAAAAGTAACTACAGTGTCAATGACTATAAAGCAATAAAATAGATAAAGGTTGTTTCAGTGTCTCCATTATACTAGGTTACATTTGAGGATTTATAACTCTGAGCAATTCTCCTTGGATTTCTGTGTGGCTGGCTGCACGTATCTTTCTCTGAGTAAGCTATACCACAGAGACTTTCACTGTCCATATGAACTAGATTAAGAAACAATACTGACAATCTGAGAACAGGCTGGGAAAAGAAAATGAATCAATGAATGCCTCCAGAGGCGAAGCAGGTTATAATGCCAGCCACTATGAGCAGAATAAGTTCACTCTTATAGGCAGAATACCAGTAGAGAATCATGATGTGATAGTTTTACATACGAAATTAATAGCTAAAAGAGATACAGAGCTACAGGTCAGAAAGTAAAATTTGCAGCATTTATGAACAGATGGAATTCATACACTCATGCATTCAAAAATAAGAATCCTTTTGTGAATAAGATTTTTTTTAAATTGTGGAAGTAACTGAACTTAAGCTAAGATGAATAAGAAGCTGAACCATTTCAACTGAATCTAGTCATTAGTCTATTTGCAGAAATTAAGTTACAGAACATGAGAATAAGATAGTAATAAGCTAGTTTGGTACCCATGTTACAGTAGTATAAGAACAAGTTGGGGAAAGCTGAACCTGAAGGTATATCTAATTGAAATTGATACTAATTATACTAATTGTTTTAAGTGTGCTCCAGGTGAAAGTTCAGGCTAGTCCAGGAGATTTCTCAAATGCAAGCCAAGCTGTGCTAATTCACTGCCACCATACGTATGCTAAATATTTTGGAGATCCAACAGCAGAATCCGTCCATCTCACTGATTACCCCAAGTGGTTCCCACTGCAGGAAAAGGTGGTACATCAGGAAAATGGAAAATGGACCAGTTAGGATAAACTATTTCTGCAGATCCAAAACAGGTCACTTCAGGTAATCTTCTTGTACATAGGAGACATTTTGTACAATCTAAAAACCTGCCTAAATAACTTCCTGTCCAACCCACTCTAGGGAACCTGCTTTAGCAGGAGGATTGAACTAGTTGATCTCCAGAGACCCCTTCCAATGCCTACAATTCTGTGATTTTGAAGACATATTTTTTAGAAGGAATGTAAAATTAGTGCAAACAGTATATGGATGTTGTCCATTAGTAACACTTTTTTTAACATATAATATTTAGATTCAGTATGACTGTCTGTAGAACAGGCAGTTTCACTAGCTTTATATTTAAATATATTTTAATTTGGGGTAACGTCTTTTAAATTTTGTAACACCATTTTTGGACTTTCCCCATAGTCTTGCATAGATTTAATTTTACATTCAACTTACTTAAAATTTCATTGGATGAAATTTGGAAATTAAAAAAAAGGGGGGGAAGGGAATCTTTAAAGAAGAAAAATACAATGTAAGGCTAAAATAAATGCTTCAAAAGGATCATATAGACCTAACATCAGTGCAAAATATCAAGCCAAGGTAGCATTAGTAACGGAATCCTTCTGTACTATACTGAATAATGCTTCAGTGTGGAATACATAAAAATAGAATACAGTGAGGGAAGTAACTTCCTCTTACCCTATTTCCTTCCTTTAAACAGCTAGAACAACTGAGAATTCAACTGGAGAGTTGGGGAATCTTTGAACAACTTTGTTTTTTAATAACACTCCAACCTTGAGTTTCCTATAAATTCCTTTTATGCAGCACAGTAGCCCTGCTTTGTATGGTAGATCACAATAACTCTATCTAAGATGCATTATTCTGTACCACATTCTAAACTTATTTACTTAAATGTGACGTGAGAGATGCTGATATACTAAGTCAGAGATCTAACACTCAGAATACCAACATTCTAACTTAAGTCTTGTACAAGTCTAATAATATCATAGATGTTTCCAGTTTCTACAATTATAAAATGAATGTAACTCACAGGAATCTTCAAGTTCAAGAGACATTCATGTATTGTGCTATCTGTGAGTATTCACTTAATATGAAATACAAATCAGAAAACAGGCAACCAAAGAGCCTTTACTCATCAAATAACTTACATATAATCATTCTTCATATTTACAATTTCTTTATCATCTAGAATCATTCTCTGCTATGTGGGTTAGTTTTGGCCGGACACCAAGTGGTCTTCACATTCTCTTCTCAGTGGAAAAGGGAGAGGAGAAAAGATTACAGAAAATCTCATCATCTGAGAAAAGGAGATCACTCACCAATTAGTATCACAGTAGAAAGAAAAAAGACCATTCTTGGGGAAGATTATTTTAATTTATTAACAATTAGTAATGATAGAGAAATGAGTCTTGAAAGCAAACAGAAAACACCTTCTCCATCCACCTTCTACTTCCTCCTCCACCTCCCACCCCCCACCCAAGAAATGATGGGTTTATAGTCAGTCTGTAATGTTTTGTCTCTGCTGCTCCTTCACCTTCACTTTCTTTCAGTGTGAGGTTCTTCTAGAACTTCTCCAGCGTGGGTCTGTATCATAGAGTGCACATAGTGCACCTTCAGGTGCACATAGTCCCCACTGGTGGCAGCTGCCCTGCCAGGGCTCCTCTCCATGGGTCACAGTTCAGGCGTAGAGCTGCTCCTGTGGGGGCTTTCCATGTGCTGTAGCCTTTGGGCCACATCCACTGCTGTACTGTAGGCTCCTCCCAGGCTACACATGGAGATCTGCTCTGTGTGGTGATCATGGACTGCAGGGGAACAGTCTGCTCCATCATGGGCCTCTCCATGGGATGCAGAAAAGTTCTGCTCCATGTCTAGATCACCACCTCCCTGCCTCTGCACCAACACAGGTGCTAGGGGAATGTTTCTAAGTTTTCGTCACACCACTCTCCTAGTTATAGTTGTGCAGTACAATTTTTTTTGCCGTTCTTAAATCTTCTCTCACAAAATTGCAAATAGCATTGCTGATGGCTCAGCTTTGGCCAACAGCAGGTCCCTTTTTGGAGTCAGCTTACCTAATGCTACACAGCTTCTGTTGTTCTCTTTCCACAGAGGCCACTCCTGCAGCTTCCCCACTTCAAAAACCCTGAAACATAAACCCAAATATTCATCTCTAAAGTGTTAAGTCCTCATTTTGTAGTCAAGGGACAACTTTCAAACCTCAAGAAAAAAAAGTCGTATCACCTATGACCTGCCTAGATTAATAAGAATTAAAAAAAAAAGCTTAGAGTGATTAGGTGTACCTTAAATTTTGACTTCCAGAGAAACTGTCTTAGGATCTGTAATATTGTTTGAATTTCAAGCTGATTTTCTTATTCCTTCTGAGTCATAATAAATTTTCTCTTTCACTGCTGGATAGTGCTTGGGTAAAAAAAAAAAAAAAAAAAAAAAAAAAAGGAAAGGAAAGGAAAGGAAAGAAAATAAAGTATCTGAAAGAGTGCAAATATGCATTTTAATGCATACAGCACTGCTAAAACAAATTTCTCAGAAAATTTTGCCCATTTCATTTCTCCCAGTAAGAGGGATTTTTGAGTAGAGTGTACATAAAAGGGTTTGAGGATGTACTTATATTTTTAGGAGACATTGTACTGGTAAAAAGGATTTAGTTAAAATTTTTTATTATACTTTCAGGTATGTGTTTAAAATATCTATCTAAGCAAAGAGCACCTCTATGAAGTTTCTCTAATGAAGAGAGGGGCATTTCAGGAAGAAAAAAGTTCAAGAATTAAACCTGAACTTGAAGGGTATTCTGAATCTTTGATCCACAGTAGAGTAGGCTGCTGTCATCACATTGCATATTTATTAGAATTATTAAAATTCATGAACTTAAGATGTCCTGATATCATCCATAAAAGTGTTGAACCAATGCAGGAATGATAACTAATTAAATCCACGCAGCAAAAATCCATCTGGAGCACCCAGAAAGGTAGTCTTACATCCTTAGTGATACTGTGGAAAGGATATTGTAAGATGTTCCTTGCAAAGAAAGCAGCAACATTCTGATGTCACCTCTTAATTTCAATGGATGCCCTTTCTCTTACTTTCATCTTGTGTCATCTATTCTCTTTTGAGCAAGTAAGGAAGACAAGGAACAAAGAACTCACTACAGAGCTTTCAGAAGAAAACTCATTATTGCACAGAACTGCTCCTGTTGCTTCAAATCATCATCAAGACATGGTGACGGAAAGTCTACGAAGGTTTGTTACCCTGTAAGAATTATATATTTTGGTTGATCATGTTCCTCAATTACTTGAAAGCGAAACATTATACTGTATAATAGGGAAAGGTTTTCTCTCACACAGTAGAAATTATACATTAGAAGCAAACTAAACAGAAAGTGAGTCCTTTAATCTGACGTTAACTGATAAATATAAATTATCCTTTTTAACACATCTTTAAAATCTTCTTGTTTCATTTGGTGATTTTTCTCACATTGTCTACTTGGTGAACCTTTAATTCTTTATCAATTTATATAGAATAAGCTTACTTTCTTCATTTACAATCTATGTGATAATAAATTACGCATAAAAGACAACAAATTTAAATTTCTGATTCTGGTCTTGACTTATCTAGAAGGGTCTCACATAAGAAGTGTTTCATAATAAGCAATGTTTCATAACTAGAGGTCTATTTAAAAATTTTCACAAAATGTACATGTATAAAATAGATAATAACTGACATCATTCTTCCATAGTATTTTGTGTGTGTGTGTATTCTTTTCCCCCTGTAGGTCACTGACTTTTTTTTTAACCTATCTCAGTTATTTTACTTGTCATTTTGTCCCCTGGGGTATTACGGTGGATAATGATTGTAAACGAGTAGACATGCAGTTGTAATTATGAATTGTCTCTGAAACCTAAAACTGTTGAAAGTTGGGTTCTCTATTGCCTGAATTAGAATCTTAAGCTGTATTTATTAGTTCTTGCAAATCTTTTACTTTTCATCATTTGTAACTGATAGTTTTCTTTTTAGCAGATTTTAATTCCAAATATTAGAAATACAAAAATCTGCTATGACTTAAAAATATTTTCAGGTAACTACTATGTAATTACTGCATTTAAATTTCTAGGTATTATTAGTATATTTATGTTTCATTTCATATCAAAAGAGGTTCTTCATTATTAAATTTGCAGATTGATTTTGTGTATTTTTTTTGCCAGACTCTTCCAATTGCAGGATGATTACTCTATCTTTACCACAGAAAGCTTGTATTTCTGTGGGAACGAGCAGATCCATGCTCTGGAAAGCTGAACTGCTTATGTGTGTTGAGGGCCAGCAACAAAGCAATCTCTGCTTTGTGGGTGTGAGTCGTGCTGAATATATCCTTCTGGGTAGGGGGTTAGACTTCACACCTATCAAGATGTGGGAGACTGAACCCAACATCTTGAGGACAGAACTTTACTTAGAGTCAGTAATTTCTAAGCATATACTGTGTTTCATCTTCAGCTGAGAAATGACATTTAAATAGATGTGCAGATGGTAAATAAATACATGTGATGTTGTGACAATGAATAATGCAAAACTTTCCTTTCTACTACAAGAACAAACTTCCAAGCTATAAAATTGGAAGCCCTGGTTTCAGCTCAGTCTCACAGCTCTATTTAGTGTCAGGATTTCTAAATTTCATTTATGATATAAAAGATTGGTTGAAGAATAATCTAGAAATTATGATTTTTTATTTTTATTTTTATTTTTGCCCCAGTGTCAGAAATTTTTATCTTCTAAAGAACTGAATTGCCTTACTCCTTAATTTTGATACAGGGTTGAAAAACAGGACTTTATATTAAGCAAAAATGTAAGGCCAGATAATCTAATCATCAATTTTGGCATTAGGAACAGGAAGCCAGATGGACTTGAAAGCCTCTATAAACTGCTGAAGTCATCAAATTTTGAATAAACTTTTATATATCATATACTATTTCTTAGGTATTAATTTGTTTACACTATATTCACTTTAAATTTAAAGAGGAATCATTAATGTCTGTCTCAATTCAAACACAGCTTTATTGTACCTCTTCAATTAAAAAAAGAAATTCAAGAAATTAAATTCAAATGTTAAATTGCATATGAGTTTTAAATCTTTTGTTACAGAGTCATCTTTGCTGCCATTTTCCTTCACAGGATACTACATTCTGCCTCCATACAAATTCTAAAGCCAGTCCTTTTTTAGAGCACTTTCAATAGTGCTCCTAAGTATTTAAAAACTTGTCTTAAAAAGAGGAAATTCTGGTTATCTTACCGCTTGGAATAGAAATCTAAGCTTTCTACAAAAGACAAACCAAAAATTTTCTTAGTTTATTCTTAAAGGTAACAAAGTTCCCTGCTCAGATATTGTTTTCCTTTTTACCAGATATGTATTACTATCAAGTTATGCTTTCTTTCTCTCTTCATCTTCTCCTTAGGTTCCCTTTAACCCTACTGTTTAAGAAGGGACAAAGACAACTTCTTAAAATTCTGCTTATGTTCCTGGGAAATGTCATTTGTTTGGCAGAGATCCTAAACAGTAGCACAGCTTGATCCCCTTGCACAGTCCAACACACAGCCAGACCTAACATCAGGAAGCTTCCTTCATGACTAACATAAATTAAGCTGAAACACAGTTGTAGAATAATGAATAATGACTTATAAAATAGACATTCCAAAAAGCAGATTCTGATGTCTCTTTAACAGGTCAGTTTTCTGACCTAAACTCTTATTAAAAGAAGTTTGGTAAAAATAGTTTTTTTGAAAGGATTTTTTTTTTTTTTAAATAGGATTTGATTTGTTTGTTTTAGAGGAACTGAATGTTGCTTTGCTCTGTTTTCCCTAAGAGAGGAGGATGTAACA
Organism: Bambusicola thoracicus; assembly: GCA_002909625.1. Classification (NCBI taxonomy): domain Eukaryota; kingdom Metazoa; phylum Chordata; class Aves; order Galliformes; family Phasianidae; genus Bambusicola; species Bambusicola thoracicus. Next base: position 14,613 of record PPHD01017097.1, read on the forward strand.
TGAAACTGTTCATCCAAAGCTCCAAATTGCTTTCTTTGCAAGTGACCAAACATTTCTGGCAGTTTCACATTTACAGAGTCTGAGATCAGCCTCCACACATTTTTAGTAACTGTACTGAATAGATTTATTGTGAAAGTTCATAATAAAAAGATGAAGATCCTCCCTCCTCAGGCAGAACTGAGCAAGGTTATATTAAAAGGAGACTTTTTTGACCACTTTCTTTGTCTCTTTGCTGATATCAAACTTGTGAATTAACCTGCTTCTCAAGTAGAAAACAGTATAGAAAAAAGTAGTATTTAGGAAGGCACTCATAAAGCAGCAGGATTAGTAGGACAGTGACTATGACAAGTCTGTACTGTTTGGCAGTGTTTCCTATGATATTATCAAAAGTTGTTCACTGGAAAAAAAACACACAAAGCAAACAAACAAATACAACAAGACTGGGCAGAAACAGTACAGGATATATTTGTGTACTTCAGAGAAATATGCTTTGTATAACAGTGTTTCACTCATGTTAAATATAAAGCATCATACATGAATATTTTTGATTTACCAGTCAATTTTTACAAAATTAGTGATTTTGTAATTTTGTTATTTTCTCATGCTGATTCTGAT